>CM053026.1:622224458-622307366 GCA_028564925.1 Lithobates sylvaticus | reverse complement strand
GGGATTCGGTTGAAATATAAGGTCAGTCTTTCCCAGATTCATTTTCTGGACCTTAATATTTAGGTGAGGTGGGCTTTATCATGACCTCTACCAATTTCAAGTCTACGGACCGTAATAGTTATATTGGCCAAGGGAGTTGTCACCATCCCTCCTGGCTGAAAGGTGTTCCTAAAAGCCAGTTTATATGTCTTAGGCATAATTGTATTATTTATGATGACTATATTAAAGCGGAAGTAAACCCATCGATTAAACAGTTTTTAAAAAAAAAGCATGCCGGGAATGCTAACTGCACATTGGCTGTGCTTTCAACCAAACAGTCAAACCATCCAATGGCTGGTGTCATAACGGATCACATGTGCAGCACTGTGGCAGTTGAAGATTAAACAGAGGCAAAGATGGCAGCTTCCTTGGCTGAAAACGATAGGGGGGTTTACTTCCACTTTAAACAATCTATGGTCCTCAGAGCAAGATTCATTGAAAAGGGTTATTCAGCTGATCAACTGGATGGGATTATCTTTGATGTAGGGACTGGAGGTAGGGCCACCCTTTTGGATAGTAAGGTGAAAAAGGTGATTAACAAGGATTTTAATTTTGCATTTCTCACCACCTTTTCACTACAATTTTGGGACATTAGGAAGATAGTGTCAAGGCATTGGGGAATCTTGAGAAATGATCAGGTTTTGGGACCTGCTCTGCCTGATTCCCTAGATGTAATTTTTAGGGGTGCCCCCCTTTAAGACTCCAAGTAGCGCCCAATGTTTTAAATGCCCCCAATAGGGTGTATTTTTTTCAAAAACAGGTTATTACCCATGCCGGAAATGTAGCATCTGTCCCATTAATAAAAATAAAGCTAGGCGGATTAATACCTTTGAGTAATCTGCCACATCTAAGTCTTATGACATAGACACTTTCATTAACGGCACCTCTCTTAAAGCGGAGTTCTATCCGTTTTTTCGTTTATTAAAAGTCAGCAGCTACAAAAAGTATAGCTGCTGACTTTTAATAAACCGACACTTACCTGTCCCATGGTCCAGCAAAGCGGCCGCCCGGAGCCTCACTCTTCTCCCCCTCCTCTCCGCTGGTACTGTCATAGCCACTGTGGGCACCCGCCGTGACAGCTTACGGCTTCATGGCCGGGCGCGCACTGCACATGCACGAGTCGCGCTGCACTCTGCTATTGGCCAGCCGAACTTCTGGGACCTGTGTTGTGTCCCAGAAGATAGCTGGCAGGGAGGGGCCACCTAGGGCGAGAGGAGGAGTCACCTAGGCGGCCAAGAACAGGAAGAAGGAAGTGGGACAGGAAGTCCCTCTTAAAAGAGGGTACACACCCCCCCCCCAAAAAAATGACATGCCAAATGTGGCATGTCAGGGGGCGAGGAATGCTTAAAGTGGAAGTTCCACTTTTAGGTGGAACTCTGCTTTAATCTTGTATACATGCTGGTCTGTCCGTGTGGCCTACAGTATGTGGGTCGCACTGTCAGAGCCATGAATGTCTGGATTGGCGAGCATGTGACCAATATTAAGAGGGGTTTTCCCAAACATAGTGTCTCAAGACACTACTTGGAATGGCATGACAGAAACCCGGCTGGCACTTCTTTCATTGCTATTGAAAGGTTCACCCCCCATTAAAGGGGAAGCTTTGCAGAC
This sequence comes from Lithobates sylvaticus, assembly GCA_028564925.1. Taxonomy (NCBI): domain Eukaryota; kingdom Metazoa; phylum Chordata; class Amphibia; order Anura; family Ranidae; genus Lithobates; species Lithobates sylvaticus. Next base: position 622,305,719 of record CM053026.1, on the reverse strand, counting down.
GGGAAATTTCTAGGCTAGAGACACGCTGGATCCATTAAATTAAGAGTGAAGTCCCCTATGGACTCAGTGTGGACTGGGACATTAACTCTTTTATCAATTATAGTTGATGTGCATTTGTTCTTGTCATTCTTCTGTATATGTGGTTGAACATTAGTTCTTTTAAGGTTGTTAATTTGAGCACTTGACCACTAGATGGAGACATTCCTTTGGGTTTGTCTGATGCTGATGACTACCATTTATTATAAACTGCCGTGTTCTAAGTTTATATTAGAAAATTAATATAGGTATGTGTGTATGCTATTTTTTAACTACAGAAGCCCTTGATGATTGAGACTCTCCTTCCTTTCTAAATAACCATTCTCATGTTCCTCATTCCTGTTTGGCCGTCTATCTATTGTACCATCTACAGCTGCACCAGATTTTGCACTCTCCAGTGTTAATAAATCTACTCCATAGAGACATGTAGACAGATGGAAGCCAGTCACTTTTAGATAAAACAAAAAGCGATTTTATGACTCAAAGTCCATGGGAGAGAGGTTTAGGAATGCAGATGCTTAGGACTTCTGCTGAAGTCACAGGACAATATGGGAAAAGAGCCTTTAAAGTGGAAGTCCAACCTAACACTATAATTCTTCCCTGCAATCATTAACCACCTAAGAACCAAGCCTTTTGAGATTCGGTGTTTACAAGTTAAAATCTTTTTTTTTTTGCTAGAAAATTACTTAGAACCCCCAAACATTATATATATTTTTTTCAGACACCCTAGAGAATAAAATGGGGGTCGTTGCAATACTTTATGTCACACCGTATTTGTGCAGCGGTCACACAAGCGCAATTGTTTTGGAAAAAACACTTTGTTGAATTAAATAATAAGACAACGTTAAAGTTAGTAAAGTTAGCCCAATTGTTTTTTTTATATTGTGAAAGATAATGTTACGCCGAGTAAATTGATACCCAACATGTTATGCTTCACAATTATGCCCGCTCGTGGATCTTTGACCCTTCAAAATCTCCATAGGCGTTTGAAAAATGTCTACAGATTACCAGTTTTGAGTTACAGAGGAGGACTTTTCATATGTGGGCACGACTTACATATGCATTCGCTTCTCTGCGTGAGTTTGGCGGGATGGGGCACTTTAATTTTTTTTTTCTTATTTATTTTACTTTTTAATTTTTATTTTTACACTGTCTTTTTTTTTTTTTTAAATGGGCCACTTTTATTCCTATTACAAGGAATGTAAACATCCCTTGTAATAGAAAAAAAGCATGACAGGACCTCTTTAATGTGAGATTTGGGGTCAAAAAGACCACAGATCTCACATTTACACAAAAATGCAATAATAAAAATAAATAAATAAATGAAATGTCTCCTTTAAGAGCATTGGGCAGAAGTGATGTCGCTTTCGCCATCCAATGCTATGGAGCCGAGCGGGGGGCCCTCTTTCCCTCACTTGGTATCCAGCCTGTGAGGGAAGATGACCCGATCCTCTCCGCCACTAACAACGGCTCCGGTAAGCCATCTCTGGTAAGCCTCCACTGAGACCACTTTCATCTGAGAGCCAGCCGCCCGCTGAAGAAGAGGATACCGGGGTTATGGCAGCTAGCTGCTGCCAAAACGACGGTATTCCTCTTTAAACGGCCACCATATGACAGCGGGTGGTCGGCAAGGGGTTAATGTGAGCTAAGTCCAGCTTTATGTTTCAAAATGAAAAAAATCCCAGTTTTCTACCTTTATTTTGCAGTATCCAGTGCCGTCACATGACCAGTTCTACTTCCTTCTGAGCCTAAAAGCAGCCGGTGGGTGTGGTTACTGAAAGCTAGTGACATCACTTCCAAAGGGACACTTTTTGGATGCCATGGACACGTTTTCAGGCAGAAAGAACAGTATATATAATGTTAAACAAACAATGTAATGTCCTGCGAGCCACCACTTGCTATATTAGGCTTGGTCAATACACGCATTGGAACCTGTAAATGGTTCAGTGGTAAATCCGGATTCCTGTGGTGGCCTCACTGTGGTGGCCTCACCATTTACAGGTTCCAATGCGTGTATTGACCAAGCCTAATCAGCAAGGTCACACGCTCTAAGGTGAGCAGCCATTACCTGGGGGGAACACCTGAGTGCACACGCAGCACCTTAATATTGGATTGATATCACAGCAACCACTGAATCGCATGGATTACATTGGAGCACTTTTGAACTTTTTTTGATTGCACAGCACATTGCAGCACTTTTTTTCTCATATATATATACAGGGCTCAAAATTTCAAGTCCTGAGCTACTAGCTAGGCCTCAAGGGTTACTCGCCACCAGTTGCCCCACCCAACCCCTGCCCTGCCCGCCCCTAATTCCACCTCTAAACACGGCCTCATAAATTATATCATGAAATTGCTCTTAAATGTTTTATGCAAATTAAGCAACTTTATCCATGCTCATCAATGCAGCCTCGCCCGTGTCCACCAATGCAGCCTCGCCCGTGTCCACCAATGCAGCCTCGCCCATGTCCACCAATGCAGCTTTGCCCGTGTCCACCAATGCAGCCTCGCCCGTGTCCACCAATGCAGCCTCACACTTTAACACCAATGCAGCCTCACACTTTAACACCAATGCAGGCTCACACTTGTCCACCAATGCAGCGCAGCCTCACACTTGTCCACCAATGCAGCGCAGCCTCACACTTGTCCACCAATGCAGCGCAGCCTCACACTTGTCCACCAATGCAGCGCAGCCTCACACTTGTCCACCAATGCAGTGCAGCCTCACACTTGTCCACCAATGCAGTGCAGCCTCACACTTGTCCACCAATTCTGCCTACCTGTGTCCTGAATGAAGGGGAGCAGAGAAGAAGAGCATTGCTGGCCGGATGATATGAGCGCCGAGGGACATGCTGGAACATTTTTAATCTAAATCGCCGTGTGTTCCCGCCGCTCGACGTCCCGTACCGCCCCGCCCCCTGGCCAGGGAACTTTGATACACATCACTCGTCCCGGGTTGGACGGGTGATCTGTCTATCAAATTCCCCGGTACCAGGGGGCGGGGCTGTGTGTGAAAGCGAGCGCAGGGAACACACAGCGATTTAAATCAAAGCCCGCGCTGCTAGTTATGTTCCCTGCGCTCATATCATCCGGCCGGCTCTGTCCTCTCTCTTCCCCTTCATGTGCACTGGGAAAGGGCCTCGCCGGCCGGCAGTGCTCGCCCCCCCCCCCCCCCCCCTCGCTCCCAGACAGCCCTTCCTCGCCAGCCCTCAAAATTTACTCGCAAAATGCGAGCAGGCGAGTGTAAATTTTGAGGGCTGTATATATATATATATATATATATATATATATATATATATATATATACATATTTTTTTTTTTAATAAGGATTTTTATAGTTTGGTTCACCACTATATTGGTTTAAGCATACAGGGGGGAGACCAAATGCGCAAACCACCAAGGGGGAATCAATATAAAAAGTCTAGATAAAAATAATTGCCGCAGCCACCATTAAAGTGTTCCCACACCAATAGTAAATGAAAAAATAAGAAATGTGGCGCTTGCAAGATAAATGAACAATAACAAAGATAACATTACAGTTAAAATGCAGTAAAATTAAAATTAAATTATGTAGGATAAAATAGATGATGGTAAAAATAATGGCATGTATATAAAAAATATATAAAGATCGAGCGCTTAGAACAATTATTTATAAGTTAAAAGAGATCCTGATAAAAATATATTCATAAAAATTCTATGGAAAAAATGTGGCGCTTTCATCCAGGCCAAGGAACCAATCCTAAGGGGGAAGGAGACTCCAAAGAATGGTTCCACAGAAGCGTCTACTTATTAATGTCAATATTCCAGTATGTATAACAGCAACGTATTGGACCGTGCTATATCAATACGTATGAGATAATTCAAATAAATCAATCCAAAGTGAGGGAATAACACATAAATAAATTCATGAAATGAATGAATGAAATAAACATGTAACGATAAGTGATGAAGTGTGTAAATAAATACACGTGGTAAAAATGCCCAGCAAGATGCGTGAATCAATAAAAATTTATTTTGTGAAAAGTCCGCAAATAACTAAGTACTAAGAAATGTGCAAAATGCAATTAGTGCAAAAAATGCAATTAATGCAAAAAATATTTTAAAAAGGTGCAAAAAAAGAGAATTATTCCAATTAGTGCAAAAAGATGCAAAAATAGCGAGAAAACGTGCAAACAAGCATGTGAAAAAACAAACACAACCATATAAAAATGTGAAAATCCAAATAGTGACTGTGTTAATAGATAAACGTCCAGTGTACTCTAAATTAATATGCTAAAATAAAGTGTCCAGTGCAATCAGGGTTGCCATTAGCAATTAAACTCCCATACACGATGCAATCGACAACTCCTGTGTAGTGGTTCCTCCTACTCAGAGTGCACTCTTTGTGTGGTGGTAGTGATCTCTTCCATGCAAGAAAGTGCCGGTCCAAAATGTTTTCCCCAGCCTCTTACCTTTAGGCAAGAGGGTAACAGCCTTTCAATGACAGGAAAAAAGACAGATCACCTCCGTTGGGTTTCTCCAGATAAGTATCCTTACTGCCCTCTTAGACTCTCTCCATAGGTCCCGCAGACATGGGGGCAGAAAGAGGGAGACATTCCATTGTGCAGTATTCAGAAACAAATTTTATTAAGGATAAAATGAACTTACAGTTGGTGTATACAAATACAAGCAGCGGTATTACAAAGCACGACCCCCGGCCGAGATCGCACTTAGGTCAGGGGTGGGCTGCGCGCAAGGAAGCGTGGAAGGAGGAGTTGAGGTTGGCTCCGTGACATCAGCTGGTCCTTCAGAAAATGGAGACTCTGATAGTACCAGAGACTCTGACTCCTATAAATAATTGTTCTAAGCGCTCGATCTTTATATAGTTTTTATATACATGCCATTATTTTTAGTGTCCGTCACTTTCAAGCAATACCATCATTTTTTTGGGGGGTGCAAACACTTTACGAACTACGAAAGTGGTTGTGGTGAAGGGGTTGCACCCCCAAAAAACGTCCATTCATCCCCATGATGGAAAATGGCACCTTTGAAGCTTCTAGGCATGTGTTTTACCATCTAATGACCATTTTCAGTCCCAAATTGTGTGCATGTTCCAAATTTCCACTTTTCGGGGGTGACCCCCCATGTGATGAAGGCAAGATCAAACACACTTTGAACATATAGTCATGTCTGATCTTGTCTTCACTTTACAAAGTTGAACTTTCCAAGTTCCTAGGTTCTGTTTTGCTCCATGCCTGGTTTTACCAATTGCGGAATGTTTGTAAACAATGTTGTAAATAACCAAGATGTTGTCAGTTTTGGCGTGAAGATTGTAAACGCACTTGGGAATGTTTTCCTAGTAAACTTTTATTTTTCTAAATGTGTGGCTTCCTTATTTAAAAAACACAATGCATTATGTATGTAAAATGAAAAGGGTATGGGGGGCAATGGGTGTTATTTACTAAAGGCAAATCCACTTTGCACTCCAATTTTCTTTCCCGGGGAACTTTTTCAATGCACTTGTAGAGCATAGCGGATTTGACTTATGTAAATGACACCCACAGTGCTTTGTACGAAAACACGGAGCACAGCATTTTGGAGAATACACACATGTCAGACCTGGTGATGAAAAGGAGTATTTTGTGTGTCAGTTATGCAGTACAAACCTTCTCTAGACCAAAGATTAGGTAGCAAACACACAACATGAGAATAATCTTTTTGGGAAGAAGAGACTGTTACCTCCTTTTGCCCAGAAAGTGCATTCCCACTGTCGAAGGCAAAGGGAAAAAAATGTCAAAGTAAAATAAGCTAAAAAGAAGACTGAAATGACAAGAAATCATAGGTTGGTTAAAATATCAGATTTATTAAAAAATGCCTCTCACACATCGTCAGGCAGAGCAATGGCCCCCCTACCCACAAAGTACTGCATATATTGGTCCCAGACCACACGGGCATTTAGAGGGGGCAAGCCTGGACGTGCCACTCGAAGGGCTGTGAGTTCCGCATTTGGAGGGCCCTCCACATCTGGGCCAACGGCCACCACATAGTTCCTGTTATGTCTTTTGAGGAAGTTGTGCAATATGCAACAGGCAAGAACTATGTGGTTGAGTTTGTATTCCGCCAAGTTAAATGCCGTCAGGAACAGGCGGAAGCGGCTGGCCAGGATGCCAAAAGCGTTCTCCACAACTCTTCTGGCTCTGGACAGCCTGTAGTTGAAGACCCTCTGGTCCGGGGTGAGGGTCCTCATCGGGAACGGCCTCATCACATGGGGAGTCAACGCAAACGCTTCATCTGCGACAAAGACGAAGGGGAGTCCTTCGGCATTCTCCTCTGGAGGTGGCAAGCACAGACTGCCACTTTGGAGACGCCAGTAGAACTCCGTGTGCGTAATGGCCCCACCATCCGATATCCGGCCGTTCATCCCCACGTCCACATACATAAACTCGTATGTTGCCGACACCACCGCCAACATCACTACACTATTAAACCCTTTATAATTATAATAGTAGGACCCCGAGTTGGGCGGTGGGGCGATGCGGACGTGTTTCCCATCAATTGCCCCTCCGCAGTTAGGAAAGTCCCAACGGCTGGCAAAGTGGGAGGCCACAGTCTGCCATTCCTGTGGCGTGGAAGGGAACTGTGGAGTGAAACAAGAAAAAAAAAATTAGTCACTTTGCACCTAAACATTGCAAGCAGATTAGACAATCAACATCTTGGAACAAGAGCATTGTATAAAAATTGGAGGCTGGAAAGTATTTGCACAGAAAAGTAGAGGCTCCCCTTCACAGATTACTCACCCCCCCATCAATCCCCCCACTTCTGATGGGCCATTGGCAATAACTAGGGGTTTTGGGGGGGGGTGTGGTGGACAGCTAACCCTCTGCACTTCATTGATTGGCAAATGGCTCAATAATGTGGGCTAGTTTGGCCAGACCCTCTGTACTTAACACTATTGGCAGGCCACAGGAAATATCAAATAACATTTCAACCCCCCCCCCCCCCAAAAAAAAAGGCAGGCACAGTGTGACATTATTAAATTACCAAGCAAGCTAATAGGAGGGAAAGAAGACAAAAAAATAGGAAATGGAATGTATGGAGGCAGCCCCTTGCACTACATGCTTTGCTGAATTCATCCCTAAAGATGCGCACTATAAAGAGGTAGGTATATAGTGTATATGGACCTTGGGAAAGCCAGCAGATAAAGGATTGGTACCATCTGACAGAGCAGTTGGGGGAGGGGTTCCTAATGAGTTTGCCCCCCCCCCCCACCAAAAGAAAAAAAAAAGGGGGCTCTACATGAAGTAAACCACACAGCAAACATTTGTGCATATTTTAGGGGGTGTTTTGGGGCAAACAATACTATGCAGCAGACAAAAGACATTGCTTAAGTGACTAGGCCATAGGTGTCTATTGGGGCAGAAGAGCATGCTGGTGAGGTAAGTGAAGGGAAAAATGCATGAAGGAGAAAAGGGGCACAGCATATTAGAACATATTGCAATCATGGTAATTAGGGAAGGAGGTCAAAAATACAAGTCATTAGCAAACAGAGCATACATAGAAGGGAATAGTAAAGTATAAATGTTACCTTAATATAGTCCTCCTGCAGGACCTGAATGATGGCAGAACAGGTCTCTGGAATAATGATTCCCAGGGCCTGGGGAGAGATACCTGAAGAGAACTTCAAATCCTGAAGACTTCTCCCTGTCGCCAAGTACCTCAACGTGGCAACAAGCCTCTGCTCCGGAGTAATGGCTTGTCTCATGCAGGTATCCTGCCGGCTGATAAAGGGGGTCAGCAAAGCCAAAAGACGGTGAAAATCGGGGTCCGTCATCCTGAGAAAGTTCCTGAAATCATCAGGATTCTTCTCCCGGATCTCACGAAGCAAAGGCATGTGCGAGAACTGGTCACGCTGAAGCAACCAATTCTTGGTCCACATACTCCTCGTCACTCTGTTCATGGACGGGTCTTGGCTCAAAGCTAAAAGCCCGACACCAATTCCGCGTACAGCACGAACTCGGCGACGAGTACGCACGGGAAACATCGCTCAGAAAGTCACAAAAGGTCGGCTGGTCAGAACGGACAAACAGAAAGCACCGAATAAACAGCAAGGCCTGAAAGAACGAAGTGAATACCAGCAACGAGCAGACAATAAGCAGTGCAAATCAAAGCGTCCTATATCAAGATATAGGCCGCAATGACCAACAAATGCGAACTGACTACACGCACTAATAAACAGATACGCACGACAAGCACAAACTGAAGAGCAGTAACGATCTGAGTCAGAAAACTGAGAAGCGCGAATCTTAAGTCACCAAACTTCCACTAACTCTCGATAAACACGGGATCAGCAGAAGGAGCCCAACGGGTGCCTGACGTGGTGCTGAACTTCCCTTTTGTAATCTCGTGGACGACGATTTACGTCACGACGTTCTTCCGGACCGGATATTCCGACAACGTAGTCCGACCGTGTGTACTCAACGCCAACATCGGACAAAGTACGTCGGACGAAGTCCGACCGACCTGGTCCGCGGATTGTCCGAGCGTGTGTATGGGGCTTTAGACTCTCTCCATAGGTCCCGCAGACATGGGGGCAGAAAGAGGGAGACATTCCATTGTGCAGTATTCAGAAACAAATTTTATTAAGGATAAAATGAACTTACAGTTGGTGTATACAAATACAAGCAGCGGTATTACAAAGCACGACCCCCGGCCGAGATCGCACTTAGGTCACCTGACTCTGACTCCTATAAATAATTGTTCTAAGCGCTCGATCTTTATATAGTTTTTATATACATGCCATTATTTTTACCATCATCTATTTTTTCCTACATAATTTAATTTTAATTTTACTGCATTTTAACTGTAATGTTATCTTTGTTATTGTTCATTTATCTTGCAAGCGCCACATTTCTTACTTTTTCATATATTGGTTTAAGGATTTTATTGATTGCTTTTTTCTCACCATATGGACGTTTTATCATATCCTGCATGAAAGCACTTTATTTGGAATATTGTATGTATTTTAGCATGTTATCACTTTATTGCTGTTGTTATATAACACATTTTTTGTTTCACTATTTGGATTTTAAGTTTGAAAGTGCAGCGTACTTTAGAATATTAGTATATATAATGTACATGCAGGGCACTGGACAAAGCATTAGGGACAAAAGGGAGAAATAATTTGATACAGTAATGTAATCTGTAAGATTACAGTGTACTGTATGTGTTACGTTTTTTGTACTTTTTGAATTTGCCGCTGGGCTCTGCCCTGTGCATGACAACGCTAACAGGGAGCGGAGCCCGGAACACAGATCATCGGGCGGATGATCCGGTGGAGGACACAGCAGGGGGACATCGCAGGATCCTGGTGACAAGGTAAGTAACCTGCACCAGGATCCTGCAATGCAATCCCTAGTGTGCCTCGGGGTTACCTCTAATGGTACTGAAATTTAACCTCCGAGGCACACTCAGGAATACCGCCAGGGAGGTTAACGCAAGATGTCTAAAGCTAAATACGTATTATTGTGATCCTGTTTATGAACATTTCAGGAAAAGTTGGGCAACAATTACTTGAATGACAAGCTTTTTGGCCATTTTGACAGGCAGTCTGTGCTGTTCTATTAAAGGGTGGAAAGAGGACAAGCCTGAGGCATCCTAATGCCCAAACTGTAATAGTTAAAGAGGAGATCCAATCTCCCCTGTAAAAATTAAGTCAGCGGCTACAAAAACTGCAGCTGCTGACTTTTAATAAACAGCTCACATGTCCTATGATCCAGCGTTGTGCTTGTCCCAGCTGTTTTCACCATGTGTATTAGTCTACCCGGAGCAGGCATTTTTACTGTGGGCAACAAACCCGAAAGCTGTCACAGCCAGGTGCCCACCTGCACATGCGAGAGTGGTGCTGCACACTGTGAATGGTTCCGCAGTCTTCTTGGACCTGTCAGATGTGGGAGGTAGGGCAGAAGGAGAACTTTTGCTTACGATTGCCTAGTCAGTAGGAGTGGGTACCTGTCAAAAGCAGGTACCCACTTCTCCCTCCTCCCCTAAAGCTCCATTTCACAAACAGGAATGGGGGAAGAGGCCTTAAAGTAGAACTATAGGCAAAACTTTATTTTTTTTCATCTTGGATAGAGCAAGGGAGGGTTATAACCCCTGTCAGATTCTTTTTTATGCCATCTCTGTCCCATTGCAGAGATTTCCCTTCACTTCCTGTCCCATAGCCAAACAGGAAGTGAGAGGATATCCCTGCAAATTAAAAGAATTTGATCAGAACTAGTGTCCCCATTGGAAGATTTCCCATTTATTACTGTTCTGGGGACAACCCAAAATTTGGGGATTTTCTTTTACTTTCACTTTCAATGATAATAGTAAAGGACAAATAGAGAGGGTGAATCTAGGGAAAACAGACAGCAATAAAAATTGTTTTGCCTTTAGTAATACTTTAGACCAAATCTTCCGTTTTTGGGTGGAGTGCCACAGTTTTCATATGGATGGGAAGTGCAAATATGAAAAGTTCACATAAATATCACTCACCAAGTAGCTAGTGCCCACTTAAAATTCCTTTTTCAAATTGATTGTGGGGCTGCGTTTACCTCAAAATATTTGCGTCATGAACAGACCCTAGGAATCAGTCAACAATGTTTTTGGCTAACATTTGAGCATTGCAAACAACTTGAATGTTGAGATAAGGGTATCATTTGAATTGTGGTATATGTGAAAAAATAAGGCACATGGGTGCAGTCAATGGAACCAATGACATTAGGAGTGACAAATAATGCATACAGGACACTTTTAATTTTCTTCCATTCTTGCCTTTAGGATGGCATGTATACAGTACGTAGTATTTGGAAGCAATCTCATGAAATATACACAGTACGTCAGTTTTGACTTTGGAGAATAAGGTCTGGGATATTCCAACCACTTTGTCCAGCACCATATAAAAAAGAAGCCTTACCAAATGCAACACCGCTAACATTTTCACCATGCCTGTTATCATATGACTCCTTTGAGTGCTGGGATTCAGAACACCTCGTAACTCATGATACAGATGTAAAATCACATCCTTTTGTTTTTTCAAATCATTTTGCTTCTGAATAACTATTCGGCACAGTGTGGGCCAGGATATGGGGGTCCCCTTGTTAAATTCTGATAAGCCCCCCGCCCGCAGACCCCCACAACCACTGGGCAAGGGTTGTGGGGATGAGGCCCTTGTCCCCATCAACATGGGGACAAGGTGCTTTGGGGGGGCCGCTACCCCAAAGCGCCCTCCCCATGTTGAGGGCATGTGGCCTGGTATGGTTCAGGAGGGGTGCTCTCTCTTCCCCCCTCTTTCCCTGCGGCCTGCCAGGTTGCATGCTTGGATAAGGGTCTGGTATGGATTTTTGGGGGGACCCCACGCCATTTTCTTATTAAATTTTGGCGCGAAGGGCCTGGTATGGAATTTGGGGGGGACCCCCACTTAATTTTTTTTTTAATTTTGATTTGGGGTTCCCCTTAATATTCATACCCAAAGGGCCTGGTAATGGACTGTGGGGAAATTTATGCCGTTTTTTTCAATGACTTTTATCTGTATTGCCGAGACCCGAAAATTCATTATAGCCGCAAGTAGTTTTAAATTACTTTTTTTCCTTTAGAAATTCTAAACACGGGAAACATGCGCCACTTTACAGGCATACTATAGACACCCCCCAGGTACGAAATTTAAATTATTATTTCACTTTTATTGTTTCACTTTAAGCATTATTAAAATCACTGCTCCCAAAAAAACGGTTGTTTTTAAAACTTTTTTTTGCATTGATACATGTCCCCAAACACTTTTTTATAACAATACCATGCATATTAACCTTTAAAATTAGCACTTTTGATTTCTCCCATAGACTTTTAAAGGGTGTTCCGCGGCTTTCGAATTTGCAGCAAACACCCCAAATTGTACGCTATTCGGTGAACGTGAACGGGCAAACAGCCAATGTTCGAGTCAAACTCATGTTTGACCCGAACATAAAGCTCATCCCTAGTCGCTTTAAACTACATTGGAATAATTAATTACTTGACAACTTATGTATAACCAGTGTGCTAACAAGAACATTTCTTCTTTGTAGCTTTTAGTCTGAATTTTTGTTTCACTTTTAGCTAATACTGGAGAAACGACTCCACGACTGAATTGTTCCTGCTGTTCCTCAACCACCTAAGCTCAACAATCTCTCAGGCACCTGACAGTGTTACTGCATTAACTGAATTGATAACCTTGATGATACCAATCAATATCACAGGTAGAAGTTAGGTTATTACATTTAGATACTGACTGATGTAGGTTTCCGACCAGCCCGCAGCAACCAGGCCGCAGCCTGGACAAGTGGTTGTGCATGGGGAGCAGCAGATCACAGACTTAATGTTATGACCTGTCAAAAAGTAACTTTGTGTGTCCTATTAGCTTCTATGTAATTACCGTATATACTCGAGTAAAGGCCGAGTTTTTCAGCACATTTTTTTGTGCTGAAAGTGCCCCCCTCGGCTTATACTCGAGTCAAGCACTTTTCTGCAGCAAAAAAAAAAATTTCCGACCCGACTTTGGGGCCCCGTATCTTGGGGCCACTTGGGTCTAGGGATCCCAAATTTGGTGTGCCAACCCAGTGGACCTAGCACTATAACATATCCAAATATGGGGTTCCTAGCACTAAGTGACCCCGAGATACAGGGCCCCAAATCGGTCAACTGTGTCCATCTGCATGGGATACGGGGCCCCAAAGTCGGTTCGGAAAATGTCATTCTCTGCTGCAGAAAAGTGCTTGACATTTTCTGACCCGAATTTGGGGCCCCATATCTCGGGGACACTTGGAGCTAGGAACCCCAAATTTGGCATTCAAACCCAGTTGAACTAGCACTACAACATATCCAAAGATGGGGTTCCTAGCACTAAGTGGCCCCGAGATACAGGGCCCCAAAGTCGGTTCAGAAAATGTCATTCTCTGCTGCAGAAAAGTGCTTGACATTTTCTGACCCGAATTTGGGGCCCCATATCTCGGGGACACTTGGTGCTAGGAACCCCAAATGTTGTATTCCAACCCAGTGGAATTAGCACTACAACATATCTAAAGATGGGGTTCCTAGCACTAAGTGACCCCGAGATACAGGGCCCCAAATCGGTCAACTGTGTCCATCTGCATGGGCACAGTGAGGCTGCAAATGGGCATCGTTGACCCTCTTTTCCACTTACAGTAGCTGCGCATTTCTCACCCTAGGCTTATACTCGAGTCAATGAGTTTTCCCAGTTGTTTGTGGTAAAATTAGGTGCCTCGGCTTATATTCGGGTCGGCCTATACTCGAGTATATACGGTAGATACTTCACATAAACTGCCATATTGAGGCTCCCCATTTTCTATCAACACCATGTACTTCCCTCCAACTACTAGCACAATAAAACATGCTTCCTATTGATTGCCAAATACAGTAATGAAACCCCATAAGCTAGAGTACCAGGCTTCTTGCTTTAAAAAAAAAAAAAGTTGTTGACAGGTATTAAGGTATATATATAATCAGCGCAATAAACAATGTGCTTGTAAAAATAAAATAATTAATATAATAGCCTACTAATAGGCTTGACGTGATTGCTGCCCACACTATTTAGAATTTATCCACTTGTGACTCTCAATAGGTAATAAACAAAATATGATAAATATAGCCTAGCGCAACCAAAAACTCATAAATTAGGCCAAAATATTGACAAACATCCACCCAATGCAACTTTCAGTGACAGTTCATTGATATCCAGTAAGTTCAGTGACCACCACCTCTAGCTGGAATGCCTGCTCACCTCCCAATGTTGACCTCACTACAGAGTCACACACGCCTGTAGTAATATCTCTCAGGATGCTCTCAGGATGCCTTGGGGAAACCTTTCCTCCTCCTGGTGTTTCTGGACAAGACAGACCTCCTCCTGGGTTCTCATGATATGGACCCCACTACAGAGTCACACACGCCTGGTGAAATATCACTCAGGATACCTCAGTAACACGAATCCTCATCACAGTGCACCTAGACAGCTCAGACCTCCTTCCGGGATCTTATTCAGCAGTGGCAGCTGGTGAAGTTTTAGATAGGGGGGGCGCCAGACCCCGCCCTTCCTTTTTGACCCCTCCCACTTGGTAAAATGGGTGTGGTTTCAGCAAAATAGTGGGAGTGGCTCTAAGGTGGTGTGGTTAGTGTCTGAGATGAACGAGGGATGGAGGGAGAGGTAGAGAGTGATGGAGGGACAGCAGGCCCAGATCCTACACAACAATAGAAATATGTGTATTCTAGAATGTTTAACAATCAGCAAATAAAGATATTCCAAACACCTGGTGTTAGCACTTCAATCATCCCGGCACCATGATTGTTATGGTGCCAGGATGATTGAAGCGCATTATTTCTATTATTACATTGTAATATAAAATGAAATCATTCAACTCACCATAATGCAGAATCAGTGGGAGCCCTGAGCGTGTCACTAGCCACGTCGCCTGCCATCAGATGCCATCAGGTTTCCCCAGCAGAGTCCGTCCTTACATACAGCCTGTGTCACATAAAATGCAGCCTGTGTCCCACCGAATGCAGCAGCCTGTGTCACCACCAAATTGCAGCAGCCTGTGTCACCACCAAATTGCAGCAGCCTGTGTCACCACCTATTGCAGCAGCATGTGTCACCACCAAATTGCAGCAGCCTGTGTCACCACCAAATTGCAGCAGCATGTGTCACCATCAAATGCAGCAGCATGTGTCACCATCAAAATGCAGCAGCCTGTGTCACCACCAAATGCAGCAGCTTGTGTCACCATCAAATTGCAGGACTTTTTTTAGAGCAGAGCTTGGTGCGTTTTTATATGTGAATATTGGTGCAGTGCATTTCTGAAATGCAAGGAAAGATGTGAATGGAGCCTCATTGTTCTTGTGTTAATGCACCAATTTCACTTTCAGGCCCCATTTACATATAGCATAGTGGGAGCCCATATTTTTAGTTTCTCTTTTTCTTTGACATGCATAGGGCAGCCTGTTGATTTTAATTGGCTGCACTACATGTGGCTTATGGGACATTTGGGCGTCTTGTGGGTTGCGTGTTTTTTTACTGTGTGTTTTGCAGCATTTGCCACTCGTTTTTTCACATAGCAAAATGTGTGCTTGCTTCTGTGTTTGGTGTAGCATTAACAATTAATGGCACTGAATTACAACCAGTAATTTTAGGTGTATAAAGATGGCCATACACTATACAATCTGATTGTACAAACATCCATGAGAACAGTGAAGTAAGTGTAATCACTGATTGATTGCATTTCATTAAGAAAAAATGTGCAGCTGGAAATGGGTGGGTGGGCAGGAGGATGGATGATGCAGGGTGTGTGTCAGCTGGTCAACTCCTTCCTGTGTCATGACCTCTAGTCTGACCAGGAAGTAAGGCAAAATGAATGGATACGTTAGGAAACATTGATGAGGAAAAGTGAAATAAGTGTCTGAGGAGTTAATGGAAAGCTTTGATATTTTTGCTAAAAAAAAAGTACATTAATGCTATATTGGTACATATGAGAGCTGTAATTTAGAAAAAAAAAAAAGGTGAACTTATCCTTTAATTAAAAACCATAAGTACAACACCAGAGCCATGCTAAGTGAGAAATATTTTTTTTACTGCGGCCTTAACTGGTTCCTGGTATAGGCATTTAACTTACTTCAGACCCTGAAGGATTTACCCCCTTCATGACCAGGTAATTTTTTGCGATACGGTACTGCTTTAATTCAACTGACAATTGCGTGGTCATGCAACACTGTACCCAAATAAAATGAATGTCCTTTTTTTGCCACAAAAAGCACTCTCTTTTGGCGGTATTTGATCCCCTTTGTGGTTTTAATTTTTTGCGCTATAAACAAAAAATTACCTACAATTTTGAAAAAAAAAAAAAACAATATTTCTTCATTTCTGCTATAAACCATATCCATTAAAAAAAATGAAAATAATTAAATTTCTTCATCAATTTAGGCCAATATGTATTCTGCTACCCTGTTTCCTCGAAAATAAGACCTAGCGTGATTGTCGGTGATGGCTGCAATATAAGCCCTACCCCCCAAATAAGCCCTACTCTGTTTCCCCGAAAATAAGCCCTACCCTGAAAATAAGACCTACAAGGACTTTAACTAGGGCTTATTTGGGGGGTAGGGCTTATATTGCAGCCATCACCGACAATCATGCTAGGTCTTATTTTCAGGGAAACAGGGTATATATTTTTGGTAAAACAATCCCAATAAGTGTATATTGATTTGCATAAAAGTTATAGCATCTACAAACTATGAGATAGATTTATGGAATTTTTATTTATTTTTATATTTTTTGCGCTATAAACAAAAAATGACCTACAATTTTGAAAAAAAAAAAAAAACAATATTTCTTCATTTCTGCTATAAACCATATCCATTAAAAAAAATGGAAAAAATTTAATTTCTTCATCAATTTAGGCCAATATGTATTCTGCTATATATTTTTGGTAAAACAATCCCAATAAGTGTATATTGATTGGTTTGCATAAAGGTTATAGCATCTACAAACAATGAGATAGATTTATGGAATTTTTATTTATTTTTTATATTTTTTTACTAGTAATGGCGGCAATCAGCCTTATAGTGGGACTGTGGCATTGTGGCGGACAAATCAGTCACTAAGTGACACTTTTGGGGGACCTGTGACACTAATACAGTGATTAGTGCTAAAAATATGCACTGTCACTGTACTAATGACACTGACAGGGAAGGGGTTAATTTCAGGGGCAATCAAAGGGTTAAATGTGAGCCTAGGAAGTGCTTACTAACTCTGTGTGTGTGTGTGCTGGGGGGGGGGGGGGTGCATGTACTATGGCAAGGCAGAGATCTGTGTTCCTGCAAGAACAGAATGGTGATCTGCTTTGTATACATAGGCAGAACGCCGTTCTGTCTGTATCCCGAATGATCGGCGGGTTCGGCTCCCGCTGTGTCCTATCACAGCGGGAGAGGGTCGCAGGCGGCGATCTTCCACACCCCAGACCCAGACATGCAGGATCATGTACAGGTACGTGATCCTGCCCATGGGAGCCGCATTGCCGCCGTATATATGCAGTATACAGTCTGCAACAGGTTAAAGACATTTATTTTTTCCCAACATGCATATTTAAAAGCAAAAAGCAAATGTATACATATATATATAATAGACTCATATTTATTACTGAATTTACTATTTTTCCTTGAGTTTTACTTTATGAAAGATGAAGAAATGATTTTACTCATTTCATATGCAGTGCTTTCATAATGAAGGACTAGTAAACCACTTTTCCCTTGGTGTGACTAATATTATAACAAGCCAAAAAACTTTTTGTCCAAAAATGCATTACCTGCAGCTCTTCCAGGTAAAGCACCCTATATTACAGTAACCTATCTTTTGTTTATAGTGATATATATTTATGCAAATTATTATTTTGCTTTTCAGCTAAGGTGGTCTCTCCAGTGGATTCATTAAACACCATTGCATTCATAATAAGTCTTATCTAGTCTTCAACCACAAAGGGATTAATTAGGTGTTTATTTTTTATTTCTAAATCTTTTTAAGTTTAATGTATGTGCACACTTAATAAATCACACAGAACTATTCTACCAAAACTATAAAACATTATTTGAGTATTATATAAGTTTTTACTATGTAACCCGTAAAGCTAAAATCAAAAATGTATTTTATTTCAAGGTAAACTATGATAGTTTTGCATCAAGTTTAATTCGCCCCTTTTTTATGTAAAGCTGAAACTCAATTAAATCCCTAAATCTTAATATTATTAACATTATACAAGAAAAGTTTAAAGGCTTCTTCTAGGTTCACAATGCTCCTTCTATAGGCAGTGATGAGCTCAATGCCAGCCACCCTAACTGTGTGTTGTGCATTCTTGTAGGAGGAAGGGGTGATATTTGTGGTACCTCTTTTTTAAAGGGGGCTTCCAGATTATTATAAGTTCCCTGCTTGCAAACCCCCTCAACTACCAGGCCAGGGTTGTGGGGAAGAGGTCCTTGTCCTCATCAATATGGGGGCAAGGTTTTTTGGCAGGGGGCATCCCCCCTGCAAAGAAACCCTCCCGCCCCAATGTTGAGCATGAGTAGCCTGGTAGGGTTTAGGAACAGGATGGTCCATGTTTATTACCCCCTTTCCTGGCCAACCAGGCTGCTGAGATTGGGGGGGGGGGGGGGGTTCCCATGCTTTTTTTTTTTTTTTGTGTAATGAAATCTATACCAGATCTGAAGGACCTGGTATTAATTTCATAGGGACACCACACCATTTTTTTAAAAACATTTTTTACATTCACCTGAGAATCCCAGGCTGAAAACTGTGCTGAGAGGAATGAGTTACTGGTTGTTGGGATGTCGCGGGTGCAGGCTCCCAAACAACCAGGAGCTTTGAGCAGAAAGCTGTCACATTTAGCAGGGGGGGTTATGGTGTGGGGTTGTTTTTTAGGTATTGGGCTTGGCCCCTTAGTTCCAGTGAAGGGAACTCTTAAGGTATCAACATACCAAGATATTTTGGACAATTTTGTGCTCCCAACTTTGTAGGAACAGTTTGGGGATGGCCCTTTCCTGTCTCAACATGACTGTGCACCAGTGCACACAGCAAGATCCATAAAGACACGGATAAGCGAAATTGGGGTGGAGTTCAATGGGGTTCAATGCACAGAGTCCTGACCTCAAACAGATAGAACACCTTTGGGATGAATTAGAGCAGAGACTGCGAGCCAGACCTTCTCGTCCAACATCAGTGCCTGACCTCACAAATGCGCTTTTCGAAGAATGGTCAAACAATCCCATAGACAGGCTCCTAAACATTGTTGACAGCTTTCCCAGAGGAGTTTAAGCTGTTATAGCTGCAACGGGTAGTCCAACTCAATATTGAACCCTACGACTAAGACTAGGATGCCATTAAAGTTAATGTGCGTGTAAAGGCAGGCTTCTCAATACTTTTGACAATATAGTGTATGCTAACCTCTATTATTTAACAAAATGATGTATTTGTCTGTATAGTAATAGCAATATTATACTGACCAATTCAGATATATTCAGCGAGACAACGAGACATCACAAGTAGACAAGGCATACAGGCTTGTTCATTCACCCTGTGGGTGCATATGGAAGGGCACAATAGATAAAGAGAGCTAGTATGGAGAACACAGACATATGAGTACACAGACCGGGTTACAGGTTCTTCAACTTGCAACTATATAGTAAATTACTGACCTGCTACACAAGGGGATCTGCTTGCAACAGGTTTAAGCATTCACAGGGTTGATAAAATGTAAACCATTCTGATATATATCTGTATATAAGAAAAGAGGAATGGGAATTAATTTCATCCCTATGGACTCCCCTTAACAGGGGTATATCTTATAGAGCTTCATGCTTCTGTTGTTTACCCCAAGAGTCAACGTTGCACTGTTATGGAATAATGCAGCAATCTCCCCCCTGGGTTTGATATATATATATATGGCTGCAAAGGGACAATCCTCAAAGCCTCTCTGCTAATCGTAAAAAAAAATCCCCAACACAACAAAAAATACACATAGAATTGACTTCAATGGAAGAATAAATAATAGCTCCATAAGTGCCCCCATGTAAGCAGACACTATCCCCACAGGTTGAACATCTAATCCAAGTACATGGAAACAGGAGGGACATTTGTAGACGACCATTTAATTCAATTAAACTTATTTTAAATCATGTTTTTATCATTATTATGTTAATAAAGTGATTATTGTAAGAAGTAATTTGTTCATGTTGCACGATAAAAAATTCACTATGCCCCAGGTTCACTTTTGGTCCAACACATTCTGTTGTGGTCAGTAAAAATAATTTAATGCACTGC
The DNA here is from genome assembly GCA_028564925.1 of Lithobates sylvaticus. Lineage (NCBI taxonomy): Eukaryota > Metazoa > Chordata > Amphibia > Anura > Ranidae > Lithobates > Lithobates sylvaticus. The sequence goes on along the minus strand of CM053026.1, from coordinate 622,285,822 downwards.
AAATTAGGTCCCTGGTCATATCCTTTTAGAACATTCATGATCTTTGTTATCATTTCCCTATTTCAACAGATTTAATTTTTAACAAAGAAGAATTATATCTACACTAAAAAACTGCAGTATTAATTTCCAGTCAAGCTCTGATCGGTAGTATTCGATGCCTTCTGAGTAACGGGTCAACATTTTTCATTGTATTGTTAATTTGAATTTACTTTGTGTACAGAAAAGAAATAACAAGAGTAGAACTCATTAGAACATTGTTTGCATTTCATTATTGCAGCATACATTATTGTACTGTTTTATTAGTGTGAATATAGACTTTATATTAACAAGTTTACATTATGTAAAATTTTAAGTAAGTAAAGTATGATTACAAGGGAACAAAATAGACACCTATTTACAAAGAAATGAAAAGTACTGTAATTGCTTTTGGGCAATAAGCTTTGCCAGTAATTTGCTGCCTATTAGTGACTTTTTATATTAATTAAATAATAATTAAATGAAAACCCTTTACAACCACGTTTTGCTACAGGCAAGCCTATAATAGGGCTTACCTGTAGATACCCTGGATGTATCCACGGTTTTGGAGATATCCCCTCAATCTGCATGTGCCAAAGTCATCGGCACATGCACACTGAAGCAACAGCACATACGTGCCATTGCTTCAGCTAGTGTGCCGTTACCGGCAGCTCCCACGCGCAATCGCGGGAGTGACGTCATTGCAGCTTCGGCCAATCACAGCGCTGGAGCACGCGATACCTGGAAGTAACTCTGGGAATGATTTCACCGGGCAGATCGGGGTACAAGGACCGATGCGGGGGCTTCGATATAAGGTAAGTAATTCATAATGAGCTAGTATGCTATGCATTCTAGCTCATTATGCCTTTGCCTTGCAAGGTTTTTTTTTTTCTGTGGGTTTACAACCACTTTAATATGCCAAAATTGCACATAGAGAAGTAAAAGTTTCTACTTGTCATGGATTTTGCTTAGATTTTTTTTAAAATAAAAAAAATTAAGAAATAAACTGTTATCCCCACAAGCTAAACATGTAAACTCAACATACAAGCATTAAGGCTGATACCTCCATGGTTGGAAGGCAATGACCCTTTCTAATATCAGCCTGTATTCCCTTTGCATCAGGCAGGTGCTACATACATTTATAGAGTATATACAATCAAAAGTTTTTTTTAGTTTTGGATGGAGTGGGGAACGGTTAGAAATCTTCTCTAATGCTAGCTGTGCTCAGGCTATAACTCCCCACAGACTTTTAATGGAACTCCTTCCATGGCTAATGTACAAATTCAGTCTATGGGGAGCTACTGTGTAACTGGCTTTGCCAATGATTTTGATAGCAAAGCTGTAGACCCAGAAGGAGGCAGCTAGACGTAAGAAAGAGGTAAGTAGGTACCTGAGTGTGTTTGTGAAGAAAGTGAGGGAAGGGTTAGGACTACTTAAAAAAGTTAAGGAGGCTAGGAAGGGTGGGCTTTTTTTTTTTAAATTTAAAAATCACAATCTCACAAATTGCACAAAAAGACTAGTTTGAGGTCTACGAATTGCATAGATTTACATTTTACCGTGAAATATGTTCATGTCTAAATTCATTACTGGGTAATGGTAAATTCATTCTTAGAACTTCTGTTTTAAATAATGATCACTAGTGCCCAGCCAGAGTGCAGTGCTAAGAGCTACTCACTTTATGCAGCAATCTTCTGTGATATCAGAAATGAATAGAAGGCTGGAATGATAACTACTTATTGTCCATTGCTGATCAATCAATGTCAACAGCATAATTGTAAAAAGTGAAACTACTACTACTACTTAATTTGTGTAATAATTCTAAAACATTACATACAGGGGCAGCTTAGGCTGTGTAGGCCATACTGGTACTTCTGCACTTAGCTTTTCTAAATACAAATGAAGTGATTTAGGAAGAAGATTTAGCAGCATTTAAGCATGTATAGATGCATTTTGGAGCCTTTGATTAGATCCTGAAAGCACAGAATTCTATATTCCTTAAAAGCAGCTACATTGACCACAACTAAAAGTAGGTAAATGCTCTGCGTTAAAGACACCATTAAAAAATCACTACAGGCATTTATAAAGTCCTCTTATTGCATTTAAACACAGGTTTGACAGACCAGTGGGAATGAGGCCTAATGCCGTGTACACACGGCCGGACTTTTCGACATTAAAGGTTTGACGGAACAAATCCGTCGGACAATTCGATCGAGTGTGGGCTTCATCGGACCTTTGCTGTCGAAAAATCAGACAGACTTTAGATTTAGAACATGTTTCAAATCTTTCTGATGGACTCGAGACCGGTCGAAAAATCTGTTCGTCTGTATGCTAGTCCGATGGACGAAAACCGACGCTAGGGCAGCTTTTGGCTACTGGCTATGAACTTCCTTATTCTAGTCCGGTCGTACGTCATCACGGTCAAATCCGTCAGACTTTGGTGTGATTGTGTGTGGCCAAGTCCATTCGTTCGGAAAGTCTGTTGGAAGTCCGCCGAAAGTCCATCGGGAAGACGGTCGGACCTAGTCTGCCGGAAAGTCTGGTCGTGTGTACACGGCATTAGTGTTAACTTTGCCTGGAAAACAGGGCCAGGACACGGGGGGGGCAGAAGAGGAAGCTGCCCTGGCCACCGCGTGTATTGTCACAAGTTTCTTCTTCTGTAAGGCTGACAGAAGTAGTGACAGTGTCTGTTTTTTCCTGAACGATCAATGCTACTGGCTACAGCTGGCAACACCGATAATAGTATCCTGCTGGCGGGAAAGGTTCCCCACCGGCAGAATAAAATAGCTCAGCAGAAGTAATTTCCCCATCCACACTGAGTGCGGATGCTGGAATCTGTTCCTTTTTTTCTTGTTTAAACTACTGATTGAACTAAAAGAGGAATCATGCATGGTCTGACTTAATTATCAATGTGTTTTATTCTGGCCAATCCCCAAGTAGTTTAATCTAGGAAGTTCAGCTAGGAACTGTTACATAGTTGGGGTTACCATTTCTAGAAGGGAATAAGGAGTCCCTCAGGAGGGAGAGGATATGAGAGTCTCTGGATCTAGCTGAAATTCTGTGAAAAGTATTCTCAGCATCCCACTGAAGAAAAATGGTGCTAAATTGGCAGGGACAGAAAAGCCTATACTGGAAACATCTCTGCTGATCTATTGTTATTAACTTAGTCATGCATACACAGGAACTTGGAATATTAAACAGCTTGATTTATTCCATTACCCTTGGGGTGACTGTGACTACTGCTGCTATTCCTTCATAAAGAAACAGAAGCACCACCTCAGTAAATAATGTATGTTGGATGTTTTCTTTTTTTCACCCCCTTTCTTGTGACTGGTTTATTGAATATTTAGAATTGAAAGCAACTTGAGAACTATAAAGTGAGAGAACTTGAGTAGTTGCATATAGTCACATGTGACAGAATTGTCAGTATGAGTCTTTTTACTAAAGGGAAAGAGGCTGTTCAATTTAGCAAAGTGAATATTCAGCTTAGTAAATAAGGTGAAGTTGTACTCACATTGCAAGCCCAATGAAGTGCAATTGGATCCCTTTGCACTGCATGGGTCACATGCTTGTTTGGCTAGAGGGAAGAAAAAAGTACAAATACTTACCTTTGATGCTCCTGGGATGTGGGAGGGCCACTGTATGGCTACTGTTGGACCTACATTGTAAGCAATGCTATCAGAAAACTTTGATGGCCAGACAGTGGAGAGAAGTGGCTTAAGGAAACTGGTTGCATGGAGAGGTAGAAGTCATAATGTATTTCAACGTATTCCTTTCCCCATTAGCCAAATAAGCATTTATCACATGCAGTGCATGGTGGGGTAAATCAGCCGTAAGCACAGCTTTAACAAGTCATCACTGTATTCACTAAGCTAAGTGAGCACTCTTTATTACTTTTGTAAATCAACCCCAGCATTTCAAAGTTTTGGCATCAATCAAGCATGTTAACATCAAACATATAAATGAGTTCTATTTCCTTAATAATTTTAGCTTACTGGCTGTGAAAATTGTGTTGCGAAATATTTGATAAATACGTATAGGCAGTGTTTACAAAATGTCTTCTCATGCTAATATTGTGGCTTGGGTTTGCATAATTTTTTTAGTGCATGTTTGAGATGATGGTAAGTGAGTTCCAGGCTGTTGAGGAATTTAAGTCGTAGCATGTATGTATGATAGGACTCCTTTTCTAAAAAAAGCTAAATTATAGCACATTGCTACATGTGTTTACTTCCTTCTATTTATACAGTTACAGGTAAGCACTTTACTCCTTATTTCAGAGACTTCATGGGATTTGTTACTAAAGAAGTACATTTTTTTATTTACTGAATCAATGTACACTTATTCACCTGATTAAGTGTTGAACATTTTTGATAAAAGATTATTAATAAGATTGAACACTTTGTGCGGATAAGCATGCATTTCCTGGTTTGATTCATGGAGGCCCAATCAAGTCAGATTGTGAACCTGACCTCCCTGGTGGTCTGATTGCGTCAGTATTTTTGAATGTCAAAGCGGTACATTGTTTTGCATGGAAATTTGTTGTTTTTTATTGTAGGCCTGTAAATCTTAGGAATAACTCAATTAAATCTGTCCAAACAAGAGTCTAGTAGTCATCTCGGGTATGATAAATTTTAAAACATGAAATAATAAATTATAATATAATAAATAATTATTAATAATTATAAAAACAAATAAATATAATAATAATAAAGTTTATTCAATAATGTAATCAAACCAAAAACACAGAAATGTGTCCAAACAAGGGTGCAATATTACTAGTCACTGTAATACTAGACACTGCATATTGGTTTAGTAAACATCCCGGATATGAACATTTTTGAAACATGGGACTGCACAAAGTCCAACGTCACAATCAGGACAATGGAACCTGGTTTTCTTTCTGATTTCCTTTCCACTGTCATCTCGCTTCAAGTAACATACCATGCACATCCTTGTAGGTACTGACTTTTTCTCGGTTGATGGAGTGTAGTCCATGAAGTGTCGAACAGTCAGGCGTTCCGGGTTGACAACACCAACAGCACGAAGTCCAGCTCTATTCACAGCCATTGATGGTGTTCGGTGGTTCAAAAAGATACATTCAGCAACTTTCCAAATGAAGTCCGAATAAATCACAGGCTTGTCACTCTTTTTTTTTTTGAGCAGATGGTAGGCGTTCCACAAGCATTGCTCAAGAAGATGCCTGAAGATCTTCTTGTAGTACTTCTTTTGCAGGTTCCTCATTGCTGGGTAGAATGTCATTGCTTGGTCGGCTCTGTTGACACAACCCATGGTGTTATTGTAGTCTATTACTAGTTGTGGCTTCATGATTTCTTTCCCGCCTTTCGTGCGTACCATTACAGTGGAGGTATTATGAACTGTACTCATTAGGTGCACATCTTTCTTGTCACGCCATCGCAGTGCCTTCATTTTGCCTTTATGCCAGGCAATCCTTTCTCCAATCTTCAGCTTCTTATTGCCAAACATTGGCGGCATGTCATGCCGGTTAGCCCTAATCGTTCTGTATTCATCCTGTTTTGCGGAAGAAACTCATAAAGTACAGGAGATGTATAAAAGTTGTTGGTTGTTATTCAATAGCCCTGATTTAACAATGGCTCAATAAATGACAGAATGTAAGATGTTGCCATTCCATAGTTGCTGTATTTTGGATTGAATTTTGTTCCTTTTCCAGTGTATATGACTGAATTCCAAATGTAGCCAGTTGATGATTCGCATAGCTTGTAGGATTTTACGCCAAATCGTGCTCTCTTTGATGCAATGTATTGTTCCTAGCTGAGCCTTCCCTTGTAGGCCATTAGACTTTCATCTATGCTGATATCGCTTTCTGGCACATACCGTTGGAAATTCTTTAGAATCATTTGAGATACTTCCCAAATTTTCTTTAGTTTTGGTTAAAGATGAGTAGTTTCATCAAATTCTTAGTTTTTTCGATGTGTAAATATTTCACGATCAGGGAAAATCTGTACTCTGACATGACCGTGCCTAAGAATGGAGTGGCAAGTAATTTATTACTTGTCCATTACCACTTCTGCAGGGGTTTCCCCACCACTTCCTGAAGTATTATTAGGCCCATAGATTTCCTTTATCATCTTTGGTCACTGGTTTCCACTTTCTGCTTCTTGGAAACTTCGGATGCGTAGTAGCTAGTTGTTGCTCTTTGTACTGGTTTGTAAGAAATAATTGTAAGTATGCCAAGGGGTTGTTGTGTTCAACGGCTACTTTCATACCAGCTGATACAGTAAATGGGAATCTTGGGAGCATTGCCTAATCTGTGCCACAGTCGATAGAGCACAAAGTTTGCACATCACTGAGCTCAGTCGCAGAATCGTTGCTGTCGTCACTTTCAGTGTCTGATGAAGAATTTCCCCACGAATCACTATCACTCAGTTCTGCAAGTGATTCTAATTCTCTGTGGCTGTTTTCTAGCTGATCTAAAACAGCTTTTGACCTAAAGGGACGCTTTTTGGATGCCATGGACGTTCTCAAGTTTCCAGGCAGAAAGAATGGTAAGTGCAGGCAGGGCACTGGACAACGCACTAGGGATAAAGCTGAGGTGAAAAAGTTTAATACAGTAATGTAATCCTAACAGTATTCTGTGTATGTCATGTTTTGAACTTTTTGAATTTGCAGGGAAGGGAACCTTGATTATGGAGGCTGGCATCGGCCGGAGGACACAGCGGGAGGGCATCGGGGGATTGTAGGGACAAGGTAAGTAACAGTAAAGGTATAATATGGTGTAACCCCAAGTGTGGCTCGGGGTTAACACTTTTGGTACTGAAAATTAACCCAGAGCCACACTCGGGATTGCCGCCAGGGAGGTTAAATTAGAAACCCATTAAAGCCCATGACAATTGGCTACTGTCAGTACAGTACATGAGCATTCGAATTGTCAGCAAATTGAAAGAGCTCAGTAGTGTGGGATTTTTTTTACCATGTCAGCTTCCAACAGTGTTGTTGGGTTCTGCAGCCTCTGCCTGTAGTTTATCAGCTGTGGTAACAGTAGCAGCCCTTTAGGTACCACAGCTATAAGGAAATGCATGAGTATACACCAAAGAGCTTAATGGGAGCAGCATCCTAATGAGACAGGTCAGAAACAAACGGCAAACACTCTTCCTCCTCAAGGGAGCATAGCAGTCACTTTCATTTAGAGTGCTGCTTATACACCTTTTTCAACCTCCCCAAGGGTAGCCCTTTTTGTAATGCCTCTTATTCCCTCTTCCTTCTCTCCCTTAAGGATGTAACACTTTTCCTCTCATTATTTAAAGCCCCATCCTGGGATATCTTTTTAAGTTACCTGAAGCTCAATCACATGACATCTCTGGCCCGAGTCCTCTTCTCTTCTGTTTACTTTCTGGAAGCATCCTTCTTTGGGTGTCCATATGACTGCCTGTGAGATGTGGACATTTCTAATTGGATACATTTCCATGCTAAAACATAATTATATGCAGGGTGACTCAATTAAAGTAAAATATAACATATAAAGTATGAAAAAAAAAGCACGTGCATATGTAAGTGAAAAAAAAATCCAGATTAGGCCTTCCAAAACACTGCAGTAACACTTTGCAGAAAGGGCGTGTTAAACCCAATCACCACGTGAGGCTTCACCAACCACAAGCAATGGACTCTTAACAGAAAATGAGCACCCCACTACAGCATTAAAATCAGCACACATATATATATATATATATATATATATATATATATATATGACTATCCCATCAAGCAGAAATCTGGTTCGTATTGTTTGGCTGGAGTTCAGCAGTATATGCCCCGATGATGTCACATTTGATGAAACCCTCTGGGATTAGCTAATGCACGTGACATCGCCACACCTGCTTGGACCTGTAATTTTTGTGAAGTATTGTTTGGAACCTTTATCATGCATCTTGGGAATGTTATGCATACAAAGTGTTTATTGTTTTTATCTATTAGTATTCATACTTTGAAGTGCAATAAAACATTTTAGACAGTTTTACACTATGTGAATTCTTCCGTTTTGATTTTATGTGGAATTTCTTGCATTTACGGTTGCCATTAATGTTACCATTGATTGGATTCACAAGATATACTGCTGAACTCCAGCCAAACAATTTGAACCGGATTTCTGCTTGATGGGATTGTCATGTTGATTTGGCTCTGTAGTGGAGTCCTCATGTTCTGGTAAGAGTCCATTGCTTGTGGTTGGTAAAGGCTCATGTGGTGATTGTCAAAGTGGATTGAACACCCCCTTTCTGCAAAGTGGCACTGCAGTATTTTGGAAGACCAAACCTGGGCTTTTTTTCACTTACATATGCTTTTTCTTTTTATACTTTATATGCTATATTTCACTTTAATTGAGTCATGTTGCATGTTATCATATTTTATCACAACAATTTACACAATTACCATTGTTACATAGTTTGTCTGACTATTTTTTGCCAGCAGATTTTTTCTGTTTATATACCTGCCAGTGCGTTTTCTATTATTGTTTTATTTCTGATTGGGATTCCGATAGGGCAGGGCTCAAAATTTCAAGTCCTGTGCTACTAGCCAGGCCTTAAGTGTTACTCGCCACCATTTGCCCAACCCAATCCCTACCATGCACCACCCCTAATTCCGCCCCTATACACACCCTCATAAATGATCTCATGAAATTAAACTTAAATGTTCTATGCAGAATTAAGTTGCAAAAATAAATATTAACAACTTTATCAGTGCCCACCATTGCAGCCTCACCTGTGCCCACCATTGCAGCCTCACCTGTGCCCACCATTGCAGCCTCGCCTTACCTGTGCCCACCATTGCAGCCTCGCCTCACCTGTGCGCACCATTGCAGCCTCACCTGTGCCCACCATTGCAGCCTCAGCTCACTGTGCCCACCATTGCAGCCTCGCCTCACCTGTGCCCACCATTGCAGCCTCGCCTCACCTGTGCCCACCATTGCAGCCTCGCCTCACCTGTGCCCACCATTGCAGCCTCGCCTCACCTGTGCCCACCATTGCAGCCTCGCTTCACCTGTGCCCACCATTGCAGCCCCACCTGTGCCCACCATTGCAACCTCACCTGTGCACTGTGATAGACAGAACGCGTCCCAGAATTGTACTGGCATTCTGTCTATCACAGGTGCGGGGTCAGGAGGGGGCGGGGCTGTGTGTAATCACAAGCGGAGGCAATTCCAATGTAAACTAACAGCAGGCTATCGCTCTGTGATCCGTGCCCTCTTCCCCCGGACCGAAGAGGGCACGGGGGAACCTCCCCAAGGGTAGCCCTTTTTGTAATGCCTCTTATTCCCTCTTCCTTCTCTCCCTTAAGGATGTAACCCTTTTCCTCTCATTATTTAAAGCCCCATCCTGGGATATCTTTTTAAGTTACCTGAAGCTCAATCACATGACATCTCTGGCCCGAGTCCTCTTCTCTTCTGTTTACTTTCTGGAAGCATCCTTCTTTGGGTGTCCATATGACTGCCTGTGAGATGTGGACATTTCTAATTGGATACATTTCCATGCTAAAACATAATTATATGCAGGGTGACTCAATTAAAGTAAAATATAACATATAAAGTATGAAAAAAAAAGCACGTGCATATGTAAGTGAAAAAAAATTCCAGATTAGGCCTTCCAAAACACTGCAGTAACACTTTGCAGAAAGGGCGTGTTAAACCCAATCACCACGTGAGGCTTCACCAACCACAAGCAATGGACTCTTAACAGAAAATGAGCACCCCACTACAGCATTAAAATCAGCACACATATATATATATATATATATATATATATATATATGACTATCCCATCAAGCAGAAATCTGGTTCGTATTGTTTGGCTGGAGTTCAGCAGTATATGCCCCGATGATGTCACATTTGATGAAACCCTCTGGGATTAGCTAATGCACGTGACATCGCCACACCTGCTTGGACCTGTAATTTTTGTGAAGTATTGTTTGGAACCTTTATCATGCATCTTGGGAATGTTATGCATACAAAGTGTTTATTGTTTTTATCTATTAGTATTCATACTTTGAAGTGCAATAAAACATTTTAGACAGTTTTACACTATGTGAATTCTTCCGTTTTGATTTTATGTGGAATTTCTTGCATTTACGGTTGCCATTAATGTTACCATTGATTGGATTCACAAGATATACTGCTGAACTCCAGCCAAACAATTTGAACTGGATTTCTGCTTGATGGGATTGTCATGTTGATTTGGCTCTGTAGTGGAGTCCTCATGTTCTGGTAAGAGTCCATTGCTTGTGGTTGGTAAAGGCTCATGTGGTGATTGTCAAAGTGGATTGAACACCCCCTTTCTGCAAAGTGGCACTGCAGTATTTTGGAAGACCTAACCTGGGCTTTTTTTCACTTACATATGCTTTTTCTTTTTATACTTTATATGCTATATTTCACTTTAATTGAGTCACGTTGCATGTTATCATATTTTATCGCAACAATTTACACAATTACCATTGTTACATAGTTTGTCTGACTATTTTTTGCCAGCAGATTTTTTCTGTTTATATACCTGCCAGTGCGTTTTCTATTATTGTTTTATTTCTGATTGGGATTCCGATAGGGCAGGGCTCAAAATTTCAAGTCCTGTGCTACTAGCCAGGCCTTAAGTGTTACTCGCCACCATTTGCCCAACCCAATCCCTACCATGCACCGCCCCTAATTCCGCCCCTATACACACCCTCATAAATGATCTCATGAAATTAAACTTAAATGTTCTATGCAGAATTAAGTTGCAAAAATAAATATTAACAACTTTATCAGTGCCCACCATTGCAGCCTCACCTGTGCCCACCATTGCAGCCTCACCTGTGCCCACCATTGCAGCCTCGCCTTACCTGTGCCCACCATTGCAGCCTCGCCTCACCTGTGCGCACCATTGCAGCCTCACCTGTGCCCACCATTGCAGCCTCAGCTCACTGTGCCCACCATTGCAGCCTCGCCTCACCTGTGCCCACCATTGCAGCCTCGCCTCACCTGTGCCCACCATTGCAGCCTCGCCTCACCTGTGCCCACCATTGCAGCCTCGCCTCACCTGTGCCCACCATTGCAGCCTCGCTTCACCTGTGCCCACCATTGCAGCCCCACCTGTGCCCACCATTGCAACCTCACCTGTGCACTGTGATAGACAGAACGCGTCCCAGAATTGTACTGGCATTCTGTCTATCACAGGTGCGGGGTCAGGAGGGGGCGGGGCTGTGTGTAATCACAAGCGGAGGCAATTCCAATGTAAACTAACAGCAGGCTATCGCTCTGTGATCCGTGCCCTCTTCCCCCGGACCGAAGAGGGCACGGGGGAACCTCCCCAAGGGTAGCCCTTTTTGTAATGCCTCTTATTCCCTCTTCCTTCTCTCCCTTAAGGATGTAACCCTTTTCCTCTCATTATTTAAAGCCCCATCCTGGGATATCTTTTTAAGTTACCTGAAGCTCAATCACATGACATCTCTGGCCCGAGTCCTCTTCTCTTCTGTTTACTTTCTGGAAGCATCCTTCTTTGGGTGTCCATATGACTGCCTGTGAGATGTGGACATTTCTAATTGGATACATTTCCATGCTAAAACATAATTATATGCAGGGTGACTCAATTAAAGTAAAATATAACATATAAAGTATGAAAAAAAAAGCACGTGCATATGTAAGTGAAAAAAAATTCCAGATTAGGCCTTCCAAAACACTGCAGTAACACTTTGCAGAAAGGGCGTGTTAAACCCAATCACCACGTGAGGCTTCACCAACCACAAGCAATGGACTCTTAACAGAAAAAGAGCACCCCACTACAGCATTAAAATCAGCACACATATATATATATATATATATATATATATATATATATATATATATATATATATATATATGACTATCCCATCAAGCAGAAATCTGGTTCGTATTGTTTGGCTGGAGTTCAGCAGTATATGCCCCGATGATGTCACATTTGATGAAACCCTCTGGGATTAGCTAATGCACGTGACATCGCCACACCTGCTTGGACCTGTAATTTTTGTGAAGTATTGTTTGGAACCTTTATCATGCATCTTGGGAATGTTATGCATACAAAGTGTTTATTGTTTTTATCTATTAGTATTCATACTTTGAAGTGCAATAAAACATTTTAGACAGTTTTACACTATGTGAATTCTTCCGTTTTGATTTTATGTGGAATTTCTTGCATTTACGGTTGCCATTAATGTTACCATTGATTGGATTCACAAGATATACTGCTGAACTCCAGCCAAACAATTTGAACCGGATTTCTGCTTGATGGGATTGTCATGTTGATTTGGCTCTGTAGTGGAGTCCTCATGTTCTGGTAAGAGTCCATTGCTTGTGGTTGGTAAAGGCTCATGTGGTGATTGTCAAAGTGGATTGAACACCCCCTTTCTGCAAAGTGGCACTGCAGTATTTTGGAAGACCTAACCTGGGCTTTTTTTCACTTACATATGCTTTTTCTTTTTATACTTTATATGCTATATTTCACTTTAATTGAGTCACGTTGCATGTTATCATATTTTATCGCAACAATTTACACAATTACCATTGTTACATAGTTTGTCTGACTATTTTTTGCCAGCAGATTTTTTCTGTTTATATACCTGCCAGTGCGTTTTCTATTATTGTTTTATTTCTGATTGGGATTCCGATAGGGCAGGGCTCAAAATTTCAAGTCCTGTGCTACTAGCCAGGCCTTAAGTGTTACTCGCCACCATTTGCCCAACCCAATCCCTACCATGCACCGCCCCTAATTCCGCCCCTATACACACCCTCATAAATGATCTCATGAAATTAAACTTAAATGTTCTATGCAGAATTAAGTTGCAAAAATAAATATTAACAACTTTATCAGTGCCCACCATTGCAGCCTCACCTGTGCCCACCATTGCAGCCTCACCTGTGCCCACCATTGCAGCCTCGCCTTACCTGTGCCCACCATTGCAGCCTCGCCTCACCTGTGCGCACCATTGCAGCCTCACCTGTGCCCACCATTGCAGCCTCAGCTCACTGTGCCCACCATTGCAGCCTCGCCTCACCTGTGCCCACCATTGCAGCCTCGCCTCACCTGTGCCCACCATTGCAGCCTCGCCTCACCTGTGCCCACCATTGCAGCCTCGCCTCACCTGTGCCCACCATTGCAGCCTCGCTTCACCTGTGCCCACCATTGCAGCCCCACCTGTGCCCACCATTGCAACCTCACCTGTGCACTGTGATAGACAGAACGCGTCCCAGAATTGTACTGGCATTCTGTCTATCACAGGTGCGGGGTCAGGAGGGGGCGGGGCTGTGTGTAATCACAAGCGGAGGCAATTCCAATGTAAACTAACAGCAGGCTATCGCTCTGTGATCCGTGCCCTCTTCCCCCGGACCGAAGAGGGCACGGGGGAACCTCCCCAAGGGTAGCCCTTTTTGTAATGCCTCTTATTCCCTCTTCCTTCTCTCCCTTAAGGATGTAACCCTTTTCCTCTCATTATTTAAAGCCCCATCCTGGGATATCTTTTTAAGTTACCTGAAGCTCAATCACATGACATCTCTGGCCCGAGTCCTCTTCTCTTCTGTTTACTTTCTGGAAGCATCCTTCTTTGGGTGTCCATATGACTGCCTGTGAGATGTGGACATTTCTAATTGGATACATTTCCATGCTAAAACATAATTATATGCAGGGTGACTGAATTAAAGTAAAATATAACATATAAAGTATGAAAAAAAAAGCACGTGCATATGTAAGTGAAAAAAAATTCCAGATTAGGCCTTCCAAAACACTGCAGTAACACTTTGCAGAAAGGGCGTGTTAAACCCAATCACCACGTGAGGCTTCACCAACCACAAGCAATGGACTCTTAACAGAAAATGAGCACCCCACTACAGCATTAAAATCAGCACACATATATATATATATATATATATATATATATATATATATATATATATATATATGACTATCCCATCAAGCAGAAATCTGGTTCGTATTGTTTGGCTGGAGTTCAGCAGTATATGCCCCGATGATGTCACATTTGATGAAACCCTCTGGGATTAGCTAATGCACGTGACATCGCCACACCTGCTTGGACCTGTAATTTTTGTGAAGTATTGTTTGGAACCTTTATCATGCATCTTGGGAATGTTATGCATACAAAGTGTTTATTGTTTTTATCTATTAGTATTCATACTTTGAAGTGCAATAAAACATTTTAGACAGTTTTACACTATGTGAATTCTTCCGTTTTGATTTTATGTGGAATTTCTTGCATTTACGGTTGCCATTAATGTTACCATTGATTGGATTCACAAGATATACTGCTGAACTCCAGCCAAACAATTTGAACCGGATTTCTGCTTGATGGGATTGTCATGTTGATTTGGCTCTGTAGTGGAGTCCTCATGTTCTGGTAAGAGTCCATTGCTTGTGGTTGGTAAAGGCTCATGTGGTGATTGTCAAAGTGGATTGAACACCCCCTTTCTGCAAAGTGGCACTGCAGTATTTTGGAAGACCTAACCTGGGCTTTTTTTTCACTTACATATGCACATGCTTTTTCTTTTTATACTTTATATGCTATATTTCACTTTAATTGAGTCACGTTGCATGTTATCATATTTTATCGCAACAATTTACACAATTACCATTGTTACATAGTTTGTCTGACTATTTTTTGCCAGCAGATTTTTTCTGTTTATATACCTGCCAGTGCGTTTTCTATTATTGTTTTATTTCTGATTGGGATTCCGATAGGGCAGGGCTCAAAATTTCAAGTCCTGTGCTACTAGCCAGGCCTTAAGTGTTACTCGCCACCATTTGCCCAACCCAATCCCTACCATGCACCGCCCCTAATTCCGCCCCTATACACACCCTCATAAATGATCTCATGAAATTAAACTTAAATGTTCTATGCAGAATTAAGTTGCAAAAATAAATATTAACAACTTTATCAGTGCCCACCATTGCAGCCTCACCTGTGCCCACCATTGCAGCCTCACCTGTGCCCACCATTGCAGCCTCGCCTTACCTGTGCCCACCATTGCAGCCTCGCCTCACCTGTGCGCACCATTGCAGCCTCACCTGTGCCCACCATTGCAGCCTCAGCTCACTGTGCCCACCATTGCAGCCTCGCCTCACCTGTGCCCACCATTGCAGCCTCGCCTCACCTGTGCCCACCATTGCAGCCTCGCCTCACCTGTGCCCACCATTGCAGCCTCGCCTCACCTGTGCCCACCATTGCAGCCTCGCTTCACCTGTGCCCACCATTGCAGCCCCACCTGTGCCCACCATTGCAACCTCACCTGTGCACTGTGATAGACAGAACGCGTCCCAGAATTGTACTGGCATTCTGTCTATCACAGGTGCGGGGTCAGGAGGGGGCGGGGCTGTGTGTAATCACAAGCGGAGGCAATTCCAATGTAAACTAACAGCAGGCTATCGCTCTGTGATCCGTGCCCTCTTCCCCCGGACCGATTGATGATAACGGCTCCTGTTCAACCCCGCATGCCGGCGGTACTCGCCCCCCACTCCCTGGCAGCCCAGCTCCTCGCCAGAAACAATTTTCCACTCGCAAAATGCGAGTAGGCGAGTGGAAAATTTGAGCCCTGCGATAGGGTGTTCTCAGAGTAGAGAATGGGATAACGCCATTACAAAGGGGTGTCACCTACACTGGAACCAGCGGCAGTGAGGGACCTGAATTAGGTACTTAGGTGAATATATCTGCCTTCAGAGGGTTTCTTTGGACTGCTGATGCAGCTTTTTCCTCTTCCTCCTCAAGGGCTCGGCTTTATGTGTTTCTAATGGGCCCATTTCCTCCACCTCTCTCTTCCTAAACAAACACAATTCAGACATTTCTTTGAACTGCTAAAGTGCCCCTTTCCTCCTCTTCAGCTGATCCTGCCATATCCCTAAATTGGAGTGCTGACAGTGAGGAGGAGGGTTGGTGTGAGGAGGATATTTGAGGTGACTTCAAGGGGGACGAGTCATCTTTCCCCAATACAAGGGTAAAATTAGGGGATCTACTGCCATCATTCCAGAGGGATCATAAAATACAGCTCTTTAGGGAGGTGGTGCAAAAGAACTCTTTGCTGAATTTTCTGATAATGGCTGGATCCTTCTTACTGGAAGCATAACTGCAGGGGAAAACGTTTGGCCATAGGATGCTCACCCTTCCACAACAAGCAGGAAAGGGAACAAAAACTGGAGCATGCTCAGTAGATGACAACAGCTAGTCTGTACCACCTCAGGCTACAGTGGGGACATAGACAAGGATGGAGGGACAGTGAACATCAGGATTAACCAGGTTCATTGCAGAATACAGAATGTAATACAGCATATACTGACAGTTTTTAATGATGTGGGTTTACTGACACTTTAACTGTTAAATGTTAGCATTCGCTGTCACAGTAGCAGATTAAGGCAGCAGTGTTCATCCAGTGAACAATGTATTATTTTTTTTCTTTTACTACCTAGCTAAGCCTACAAAAGCAAAACATATTTATTTTTCAAAAGATGTACATTTTTAAGCTTTCTTCTATCAGTGTGATATTTCTTATGACATTATAAGAATGTATAGGTCAAAACTAAATTTCTGCTTTTACTGTATATGAAATATCAATATGGCATCATGATATCATGATTTTTGACCCATAACAAGTAGAGGATCAGTATTTCTGACACAGCTCAATCTTCACTGGCTATGTGCTTATTCTAGATCTGGGTCAGAAAGTACTGAAGTCCGAGAGGCCAGGCAACTAGCATTTTCAGAAGGAAATAACCAGCCCTCCTATTTCCCTTAGCAAATGTTTCCTTTAAAAGGAAATGTATTATTATGAACTACCCAGCTGTGAAATACAATTATAATTATATTTTTGCATTCTGCAAAAATTGTGCATTGCATTGCTGTATTGTTTAAATTAGTTCTTTGATTTGATACTGTCATATTTCCCTTTGTTCCTAAACCACTCCAAGAATGCAATAAAATATTGTGCCTAGCAGCTGTTCTGTGTAGAGTAAAATGCATATTCTCTGGAGATTGACTGTCCGCTACTTATTAGATTAGGAGCTTAAAGTAATAACAGCGCACAAAATAATAACTGGAATATGATTGGTTTTATTGAAGAATATATTTATGTGCATTAAAGAACATAAAGTTTCTTTTTAGGCATTTTAGATCATGAATAACAAAAAAATATGAAGCACCGCTCCTATATAAATTTGAAAAAGCCAAACAACTTAAGCTTTGTCAGGGTGGCTGGCATTGACAACATCAAAATCAAATAGTACATGGCACAGCTGTAGGTGAAGTTTAATAACTGTCTTCTGTGTTGACATGTCAGCTGCACACCAGTCATTTACTGACAGCGTTATGGGAAAAAAAAAGAATTGTTTTATTGCACTGGCAAGCTTATGAGTCAGATGCCCTAGAAATGAAAAGGTTAGTGGACTGTCTTTCTCAAACAGCCATATAGTATACTACATACTAAGGCAATCTGGGAATGGCATTCACAATAACATTACCTAGAGGAAGCTTGAAGGGAGCACTTAGGGAACATCTCTTCCAGGATTAATAAAATCCACTAGTATTTGTTATGCTTTTAAAGTAGCTATAGAAACAACGCTGGCTAACAGGTTTATAGCTGTGTTTTAGCAATACTTTTAGCCAGAGCTAGGAATATGGGTTACCAAAAACACAGAATATAGACCCTTTTATACCTTACTGCTTTCAATGCTTATAACACTGTAGGATTGCATTTGTCCTGGAAAAGACAAATCCTGAATGCTGCCTTTCATATTGGTGAGAAACTGAGGTTGTTTAGCGTTCAGTCGGTGCAACTGCAAGACAAATCCTGAATGCTGCCTTTCATATTGGTGAGAAACTGAGGTTGTTTAGCGTTCAGTCGGTGCAACTGACCTCTGAGAACAGAGGATAATTAAAAGGGGTTTATTAGGATATAGATATGGGAATTGCTATAGCTGGCTCATTTCTGGAAGTGCATGATCCAGGGCTGCAATCTTCCTTATTCATATATTATTGTCCAATCAACATGCACTTGGGTGTAACTATGAAAAATTGCCTGTGGCAAGCATTAAATGACCCCGCTGTCCAAACATCTGCCACCTATATTTTAAATAACTTCACCATAACAGCAACTCAAAAATGTATGTCAAATTGTTAGGCTGGCCATAGAGGGTGCAATATTTTTTTCCTGCAACTGTGTTGATGGGGGAATCCCTCCCGCAGAGCCATTGTGTTCTTCCGGCTGGGCCGTGGAGAGAGCCGTCCCTGATGGGAGAACACACAGTGATTATTGATAGTGGCTGTAGCTGCTGGCAATAATCACATGAAAAATCCAACAGTCTGGTTGTAACGCAGTTGATTGATCAATCAACTTGTGTACAGTCAACCTACCCATACATGGTTTGAATCTCGGCCGGCCCCTGTTGAACCAGCAAAGATTCAAACTGTCTATGGTTGACTTTAATCTTTATATACAATATATCTATAACAAAGAGTGGTTGATTCATTAAACCATAGCACTGTAGGTGTAAAGCTTCTTTAAACCACGTTTATTTTCTTTTTTTTTTACCTTAATTTAACTATACTGAAAACAAACCAGCAAAACATATTTTACTGATAGGTTCAACGATGTATAAACAGCACTTTTTTTTATTTACATTAAATTTAGACATCCTAAAGTTGGAAAATAAAATTTTCATAAAGTGAACCTGTAGGTTAAATTCTAGTTTCAAGACTTGAAGTCCTCCCTAGAGCAAGTATCACAGGGTACCTTTGTTTACCTATAATAATCTAAAATCTATCAAAAATCCCTCTTTAGCGTACTGCGGGAGCACTCTGCCACACTGTTACTAAATCCTCAACTCTGTCGTAAGCCCTACCCTTGAAACTGAACCCTGACTGCTTTCTTTTTTCCTTTTAATTAATATGAGAGACAAATATTAGCTGTTTAGGATAGTAGAACAGTGAGAGGGCAAAGCCAAGCTCCAGGGAGTGAAAACTAAGGGCAAGCACAGAGGACTGATTTTTGGCCATTCAGCTCCCAAGAGAGGAAGGAAAAATTCAGTTGATTTCCCTATCCACGGTAATAGCATGGATGGAGGAATCTCCATTGTATACAGGCAGCCGCAACACCCAAAGCTGCTGGTGGTTCCAAACAGTGTCTACATGTGATAGAATGCAGTCCCTTTTGGCAAATCATTTACCGTCCGCCTCAGTTGATTTTTTAATTAACTTTTGTAGAGATGGGTGATGAATGCAGGGCCACCCATGGCTCAACTTTCAGCTGATTCAACAGGAATTGGGCAAAATTTAAGCAGTTTAAGGGGATTGTTACACTTCAATCAAAGAAGCAGAGGCCTTAGCGATAGATAGGAGGGATTACAAGTTACATAGATAATAGGGTAGGCTTTTAACCACTTCCAGCCCAGGCCTATTCTGGCACTCCTCTCCTAGATGTAATTTTTTTTTTTTTTGCTAGAAAATTACTCGGAGCCCCCAAACATTATAGATGTTTTTAACAGAGACGCTGGAGAACGAAATGGTGGTTGTTGCATTTTTTTATGTCACACTGTATTTGCTCAGCAAAACACAAAATTTAGCCCAATTTTTTTGTATAATGTGAAAGATGATGTTACACCGAGTAAATAGATACCTAACATGTCACGTTTTAAAATTGCACACACTCGCGGAATGGCACCAAACTTCGGTACTTAAAAATGTCCATAAGCTACCCTTTTTTTACAGGTTACCAGTTTAGAATTAGAGAGGGGTCTTGCAATAGAATCATTGCTCTCACTTGCGGCGATACCACACATGTGTGGTTTGAATGCTGTTTACATATGGGGGCGCATAGATGATATATTTCTCCTTGTGTCCTGGGGCAGATAGGCCCACATACTTGTTTACTAACTTGGACACTGGGAAAGGCATTTAAATCTGATGAGGGAAACAGTAAAACGAGGTACCACTATGAATTTTTCAACCCCTGTAACAACCCCATTCAATATGTGGGTATAATGGTAAAAAGAAAAAGTCATACAAATTTTGAGCAGGCAAATAGAAATGGATCATTCCTCGAATGTACAGGCCTCTGACACTCAAGTTTGTATTTGTGGGTACGAGGTAACCAATGATTTTTTCAATAAATAGTTTTTATTAAACTCTCTCAACATTTCTTTTTATTAATTCACTAAAAGAAGTAATGAAGGAGAATGGATTTCACGATAATAAAGGGCAAGGATTATACAAGACATCAAAAAAAATGTTTTTTCATATTGAAGTATTTATATTCCATTGACATATAATGATCCTTTGTGAAAGAAGCTTTAGCAGAAATGATAAACATATTAAAAATCCTTATTTCTCTTCATTACAGAATGCTTCATTTGCAGACCAGCTGCACTATAATTAAGCTTCATTGCCAGCTTTGCATGTTCTCAATATACCGCTGGATAAACAGCGTTCGCTATGTTCAATGAGAAATAAAGTATAAGGGCTTTTCATTTCACAACTGAGGGTTATGCCTCTGCTGGATGCTTTGTCAGAAAAAATTATAAGTAACAAAAGGAAATGGCAATTATTCCTGGCTGCCCGTTATCATAGGAGATAAAATAAGCATAAAGACAAAAAAAAAAATCTTTTTAAATTTAGACAGGGCGCATTCATAACATTGCTGCAAAATGTAACCCTTTTCATTGTTAAGCAGCTCAGCTAAGTTATTTGGACAATGTCATTTTTTACGTTACAAGTTGTACATTGCTTAGGGAGCTAGTAGGGCAGCATGTGTGTTTACTGAGTTCATGTTATGAACATGATGGGCTTGATTAAAAAAAAAAATAACTCCAGGCAAAAAGCTTTTTCATTAATTTTCTTATGTTCTTCTTCAACATTCCATTAATAATTTCTGTTGTGTGACTAATGAACATTTATCTTTAAATCAAATCAGCACATGTTATCTGAAAGTTAATATTGGGCTTACAGTATAATGCAAGTGCTTGTTTTGGAAATTGATGGGCAGTAAACCATGGCTGGCTTACAGGGAAAGGTCTAAGGGGGCTGTCAGTGTAGTGATATTTAAAGAACTGTGAGAGCTTCTTAAAATACTCCTTGCTGAAGAGTCATTCATTACCGAATTAAAACTGAAAAATAAAAATAATGCTTTCAATGTGTGACTCTAAACTAAAAAATATGCTTAGACATTCAACTATGTTACAACCAAACATTGGGAGTATTTACTAATGGAGTTGAGAATTTTCCCACAATAAAGTGTGTCAATATTCATTTCAATTATCCAATCATGTGAAAAGCAAATTCCTGTTCATTTTAAATATCCAATTATGTGCAGGTGAAATCAATATAAAGGAATTCTTTTTTCATAATTGGAAAACTGAAGTGAATTTTCACACAATTTGTTGTGTGAAGATTCTCAGCTCCTTCGTTGCTTGTCCACACCACAATTTCAGCATTCCAGATGTTTTTGCATATGCATTTACACACGTTTTTGAAGTATTTTTGATAAGCTTTATGTTCCTCTTTTTCTATTTTAACACTTGAAAATGTTTATTTTAATTAGGACAATTCTCAAAAAATAAATTTTGGGACTTTAAATGAGGCGTGGGGAAGCACCTCCATCCCGGGGTTAGTTACAGAAACAAGAGGGTGGGACTTTAGATGAAGTGGCTGGGGTGCGCACAAGAAAGTACATGTATGTTAATACAAATATATTTATTTAGTCATAAGTAGATAAAACAATAGTCATTGGATACACAAATTGTACATCTGTTAGGCACAGAGTGTATACATAATAATAACATGAACATGTATAAAATCGCATAAATCTAGAATACATGCATGGTTAGATACAGAGTATATAGAGCAAGGAAGTAGCCATAATAACTCAAATGACATAAACTAGTATCTATTGTATAGAGTCAAAAAATAGTATACAGGTATAAAAATCCTAAGAAAGTCGCTGTAGCATCTATTGTAGCTCGACGCGTTTCGTGGATGTATTTCCACTCATCAGGAGCAGATGCGACAAGTACCTGCAAAAGGTGAAAAAGTAATATGGTACCACACTCCGTTATAGAGGGGAAGAAAAAGGATTTGTCAATAAAAATTAGGTCAAGTATATCTACCAGCCAGGGCAGGCACAGCAGGCATTGGTAGGCACATGGTGAGGCGGGGGCATATGCATCACCCCCACGGAAGCTGAGGCGGCGTATACAGACAGCATCGGTTGGAGTGGAGAGTGCCACAGTGTGAGGAGAAACTCCTTATGTCAAACAGGTTGGGTATGATGACGACAAATAAAGTGTCTGTAGTGAAAAGAAGAAAAAAAAAAATATATATAAAAATATAGAAATAAGTGTAAAAAATAAGTGTGAAAAAATAGTGGGGGAATTAGTGGATCTGTAAAAATTTATCATGAGGTTTGAAACTAGATATTGTTGATGGGTATATGTAGTGGGCTGATGAAATAGTTTAACTGCAGAAATCATGGAGCTGTAGAAGTGTAGGTAATATTGAGTAGGCAATAGAGTAGTCATGTAAGGTACATGTAGGGATATGGTAGGGTTATATGAAATGCTGGTAATCAAGTATATAAAACAGAGAATGTATGGATGAAAATATATAAATTATATCTGGCATGAAGTGAGGTACAACGTTGGATAAATAGTGTAAGGGGTGTAGTGAGGGTGATGTGAAATGTTAGTGAGGGTATGTATATGTAAGTGTGGGGAAGAAGAAGCCTTTAGGCTGTGACATTATAAAAAGAAATGTGAAGTGTAAACCAGGGTGGTGAGATAGCTTGGACGTGAGGAATGAGTGGCACTTACCCGGTGCTGTAGGTCATGCAACATCAAGCACGAATATGGCTGGTGTGCAGGAACTCCAGAGGGAGACTGACCATGTGAGTGGCCAGCTCCGACTGGGAGATTGTATGTATACGCCGCCAACACCACGTGTGTGGGCGTGTGGGGGAGGGGCGCCAACACCAAGACTGAATGAACGCTTGGCGTATGGCGCCGAGGGACACACCCCCAGCGTGACCACGCAGATGGTAGGAACACCACGTCAGCGCACTGACGCAGACTATGCAGTGCGCATGGCATGGGAGACGTGGTGCCGATTCAACAGGGGACAGCCGCCCGAGCCTCCCAGACGCAGAAGGCGTGTGGGGAGGGGGGGGGGGAGTCCACACAGGGAATCGCAGCTCCCATGGGTGTAAAGCAAAAACCCCCAACAACAACATAATGCTGGTAGCCCAATGACTGCAGGACAGCTGCCAAAGCCGCGGTCGTGGGCTGATGCTAAAGATGTCATGGGTGACTGTGGCTACTAATGGTGTGGCTAAAAAAGTAGGTTGGTATTAAATGACCATATCGGGTATTCATATCCCTTTAAATTAGGGCATATGAACATCTGAGATAATGGTAGAGTTTGGCGCATAGGTGGCAGGGGAACACTGCAGGATCAACCACCCAGACACTTCCATCCCTGAATTCAATTCTCAAAAAATACATTTTGGGACTTTAAATGAGGCGTGGGGAAGCACCTCCATCCCGGGGTTAGTTACAGAAACAAGAGGGTGGGACTTTAGATGAAGTGGCTGGGGTGCGCACAAGAAAGTACATGTATGTTAATACAAATATATTTATTTAGTCATAAGTAGATAAAACAATAGTCATTGGATACACAAATTGTACATCTGTTAGGCACAGAGTGTATACATAATAATAACATGAACATGTATAAAATCGCATAAATCTAGAATACATGCATGGTTAGATACAGAGTATATAGAGCAAGGAAGTAGCCACTAGTTTATGTCATTTGAGTTATTATGGCTACTTCCTTGCTCTATATACTCTGTATCTAACCATGCATGTATTCTAGATTTATGCGATTTTATACATGTTCATGTTATTATTATGTATACACTCTGTGCCTAACAGATGTACAATTTGTGTATCCAATGACTATTGTTTTATCTACTTAAAACTAAATAAATATATTTGTATTAACATACATGTACTTTCTTGTGCGCACCCCAGCCACTTCATCTAAAGTCCCACCCTCTTGTTTCTTTAATTAGGACAATGTGCACTTCGGTGTAATTTATTGTGTGAAGATTCTCAACTCCCTTAGTAAAAAAGCCTTATGCCGCATACACATGACCAGACTTTTCGACAGCAAAGGTCCAACGGAACAAATTCGTCGGACAATTTGATCGTGTGTGGGCTCCATCGGACCTTTGCTGTCCAAAAATCTGACGGACTTTAGAAATAGAACACGTTTCAAATTTTTCTGCCGGGACTCCGCCGGACCCAGTTCCTATCGAGAATTCCATTTGTGTGTATGCTAGTTCGACGGACAAAAACCGAAGCTAGGACAGCTATTGGCTACTGGCTATGAACTTCCTTATTCTAGTCCAGTCATACGTCATCACGTTTGAATCCGTCGGACTTTGGTGTGATTGTGTGTGGCCAAGTCCGTTCATTTGGAAAGTCCATCGGAACTCCGCCGAAAGTCCGTCGGGAAGACCGTCGGACCCAGTCGTGTGTGGCATTACTGTATTTTCTATAGCATAACTAAAGCCGCTTTTTTATTTTATTTTTTTGAGTAGGGGATGGTAGGGGATTAGGGGATGGTTAAAACAAAAGTCAGGTTTTTTTTGCCCTTTGCCCTTTGTGTCCAATTAATTTTCTGTCTCATAGAGGATATCTATTTAGGCAAATTCCCTCATAAGCCTCGTACACACAATGAGATTTTCCGCAGGCAAAACCTTAGACTTTTGTCCGAAGGCATGTGCCTGGATTTTGTCTTACAAACGGCAAGGAATTGTTGGCCAACAAACACGAACGTACTGATGTACTACGTGTTTTTTCAGCTCTTTAGCGCCACCCTTTGGGCTCCTTCTGCTAATTTCGTGTTAGTAGAAGTTTGATGAGTGTTGATTCATGCTTTTCATTTAGCACTTTTCAGTTTGCACTTTTCATTTCGTGCTTTTCAATTCGTTCTTGAACGGCCGTTCGTCAACCAGACATATTGCGGAATCGGAGGAGATAACGTGTTATTTATTATTGGCCTTGGAGTTATTGCTTTGACCCAAGTCCAGTCCAGGAACAGGAGGAAGAGGACTTCTTGAACCAAAAATGTGTTGCTTTATTAATCGTGACCAATTATGTCATATGCCTTTGCTGCGGGAGCTCCAGGAGAATAATCCAGATGTTTGTAGTAATTATCTCCGGATGACGGAACCCTGCTTTCACCAACTCTTGGCATTGTTGACCCCCTATATTAAGAAGTAGGACACATGCATGAGGCTTTTATTTTATTTTTTGGTTGAATAATGATTTGATTTGTTATATTTTCTATATTTTTGGATGCATAGAATGCTCTTTTTGGTTAAGTTCTATTGGCAGATAGCATGTCTAATTGTATTTGTTTTCTTTTTTTAATGCACAATAAAAAAATTGTGGAGAATAATACTTGGCTTTGTGTTTTACTTCAAATGACAGTTTGGGAGTAGGCAGTTACATTTAAAAAAATACAATATCAAATTAACAAGGGACACCAACATAGTTGTATCTTTGATCTTATAAACTATGGGATAATGGTGTTGTGGTATCTTGCCCAAAAAAAAAAAAAAAAAAAAGCATAATAATATTATTCTTGATATCACTAGAAAAAAAAAGCCTTTGAAAATTTGTTTGCAATAACTCCATCAGTATCACCAGCTTAGCAGCTTCATTATTATCCCATTAAAGAAGAAGAGAATGTGCGCTGCATTTCTAGATTTTATAATTTGCCACGTCACAAATGTTAATTCTCCATTACGAACGCTAGTTTACAAGACCGCTTCTGGCTTGTCCTTGCTTCCGAGCATGCGTGTTTGTACTTTGGACTTTTGTCTGACGGACTTGTGTACAAATCCGACAACAGACATTTGTCCACGGAAATTTTATAAACCTGCCATCCAAAATTTGTCCACGGAAAGTTGGCCAGCAATTGTCTGATGGAGCGTACAAGCGGTCGGATTTTCCGCCAACAGCCTGTCATCACACAATTCCCGTCGGAAAATCTAATCGTGTGAACGAGGCTTTAGACAGCTGTGATGGGAAAAAATGTCCCCATCAGCACATTTTCCCTCTTTTGTTCTTCTATTTAAAATCACTTGCGGCTATTGCCGGCAAATGAATTGTCGGCTCCGTAACAAAGAGAAAAGTCATTCATTGAAGTCATTGATAAAAAAAAAGCGTGGGGGTCCCCCCAAATTCAATAACCAGGCCCTTCAGGTCTGCTATGGATATTAAGGGGAACCCCAGGCAAAAAAAAAAAAAATGGCATGGGGTCCCCCTAAATATCCATACCAGACCCTTGAGGTCTGGGATAGATTTTAAGGGGAACCCTAGCCAAAAAAAATGGCGTGGGGTCCCCCTCAAAATCCAGACCCTTATCCGAGCACGCAATCTGGCAGGCCGCAGGAAAAGAGGGGGGGCGAGAGCGGCCCCCCTCCCGCCTGAACGGTACCAGGCCACATGCCCTCAACATTGGAAGGGTGCTTTGGGGGGGACAAGGGCCTCATCCCCACAACCCTGGCCGGTGGTTGTGGGGGTCTGGGGGCGGGGGGCTTATCGGAATCTGGAAGCCCCCTTTAACCAGGGGATCCCCCAGATCCCGCCCCCCCCCTGTGTGAAATGGTAAGGGCCTACCATTTCACTAAAAAAGTGTCAAAAATTGTAAAAATGACAGGAGACGGTCTTTGACAATTCCTTTATTAAAACCTTCTTTCTTCTGCTCTTCATCCTTCGGTTTCTTCATCTTCTCCTTCCAGCATCTTCTTCCATCTTCTTCCATCATCTTCTTCCTCTGATCTGCTTCTTCTTGCTCCGGTCTTCTCGTCCTTCTCGTCCGGCATCTTCTTCCATGGCGTCGGCGTCTGTTCTCGGGCCGCTCCTCGCAATGGGAGGCTCCCGCTGTGTGAGGCTTCGCTCCGGCTGGCAGGTCTTTTATAACGGAGGGCACCTGGTGACCCCGCCTCCCTCTGATGTCATGGGGAAAGCCATAGGGAATTCCCCATGACATCCCCGTGCGTCAGAGGGGGCGGGTTACCAGGTGCCCTCCGTTATAAAAGACCTGTCAGACGCAGCGAAGCCTCACACAGAGGGAGCCTCCCATTGCGAGGAGCGGCCCGAGAACAGACGCCGATGCCATGGAAGAAGATGCCGGACGAGAAGGACGAGAAGACCGGAGTAAGAAGAAGCGGATTGGAGGAAGAAGATGCCGGAAGGAGAAGATGAAGAAACCGAAGGATGAAGAAAGGAAGAGCAGAAGAAAGAAGAAAGAAGATTTTAATAAAGGAATTGTCAAAGACCGTCTCCTGTCATTTTTACAATTTTTGATACTTTTTTGGTGAAATGGTAGGGGTACTTTTGTACCCCCTTACCATTTCACACAGGGGGGGGGGTGGGATCTGGGGGTCCCCTTTGTTAAAGGGGGCTTCCAGATTCCGATAAGCCCCCCCGCCCGCAGACCCCCACAACCACCGGCCAGGGTTGTGGGGATGAGGCCCTTGTCCTCATCAACATGGGGACAAGGTGCTTTGGGGGAGACCCCAAAGCACCCTCCCAATGTTGAGGGCATGTGGCCTGGTACGGTTCAGGCGGGAGGGGGGGCGCTCTCGTCCCCCCTCTTTTCCTGCGGCCTGCCAGGTTGCGTGCTCGGATAAAGGGTCTGGTATGGATTTTGAGGGGGACCCTACGCCATTTTTTTTTTGGCCGGGGTTCCCCTTAATATCCATACCAGACCTGAAGGGCCTGGTTATTGAATTTTGGGGGACCCCTACGCTTTTTTTTTTTTTATATATCAATGAATGACTGTTCTCTGTGTTACGGAGCTGACAATTCATTTGCCGGCAATAGCCGCGAGTGATTTTAAATAGCTTTTTTTCCTGCAAAAATGACACTTTGTCATTCAAATCATTCAAATTCATTCGAATTCATTCGAATTCATTCGTTATATCCGCTATAATAATTTCTTTCGAATTAGTTGAAATTCGATATTGGTAGTTGGATTCGAATAATTTGGAGCTGAAATTCGTAAACGGAATTTTTCCTGCAAAAATGACACTTTGTCATTCGAATCATTCGAATTCATTCGAATCATTCGTTATATCCGCTATAATAATTTCTTTCATATTAGTTGAAATTCGATATTTGGTAGTCGGATTCGAATAATTTCGGCGACGAAATTCGTAAACGGAATTTCGTATTCCGTACGGAATTCGTATTAGAAAAAATTTGTACAACGGATTCGTAAATTCGTACGAATTTCGAAGAATTCGTAGGAATTCGTACGAATTACGAATTCGTACGAAACTAATCGCACATGTCTAATTAATATTCTTTAAAAAAATGAAAAAAAAAAACATTTGAAATTTTTTTTTTTAACTTACCAGAAACTCCTATTGCTAGGCAGTCTTTCTAATCTGCCTCTTCCTATTCCGCGGCGCTTCCTCCTCTTTGGCGAGTGGCCCCGTTGCTTTCTGGGACATGTGTGTGTCCCAGAACACAATGGGGCCATTCACAAAGCACCGCGTGACCCGCGACCCACGCATGCACAGTAGGAAATGGGCAGTGAAGCCACAGGGCTCCACTGCCTGTTTCCCTTCGTTAAGATGGCGGCACCGGCAGGCGATCCGATGGACGGATTGGCCTCAGGGTGGCCGACATTGTGGGCTCACTGGACAGGTAAGTGTGCTTATTAAAAGTCAGCAGCTACAGTGTTTATACCCTTAACATCTGTTGATCTGTTCCACAATATACCATAAAATCATCTAAAATGAAAAACGCTGACAAAGCTGTGCAGAAATGCTATTCACATAAATGTAAAAGATATAGATGACTCAGTGCTCACCAAATTTA
The DNA here is from genome assembly GCA_028564925.1 of Lithobates sylvaticus. NCBI lineage: Eukaryota > Metazoa > Chordata > Amphibia > Anura > Ranidae > Lithobates > Lithobates sylvaticus. Next base: position 622,256,894 of record CM053026.1, on the reverse strand, counting down.
GAGACTCGCCTTGTAATTTAATGCAAGAGCCTGGAGAATCTATTCTTTGCTTATTCATGTCGATTTTGTTGTTCATTTCCACAAAGCCAGGAGATGTTTTGGGACCTATGTAGAATCAAGGTAGTTGTCAGCAGATAATGTTAGAGAAGATTGAAGAAAGATTTTTTTTACATTTTTTGGTGAAGTGACAGTAAAGAAAGACATTAGATTACAGACCCATAGAGCAGCCAGTGTGGTTAGTAATAAAAAAAAAAAAAGTCTAGGCAGGGGTTCAAGAGAAATTGAGGAGATATTTTTTCTCTGACATCAAATCTAATCCAGTCTTCAGCTCTGGCAGGAAATGAACTCTGTGACTGCAAGGATTGTGGGTGGTGTTGTTCTGACAGACTGAGCTAACTTGGTGAGGTGGAAACAGGAGACTGCAAATTCCACGAGAAACTGTTTTTCCTGGTAAGAAGTGTGAAGGCTGTTCTGAGAGGACTGATTGCACCCTTGACTACTAGCAGACAATGGCGACCCTAGGGGAGGGGGGGCAGTGGGGGCCCTGCCCCCCCCAACATTATGCTGTGCCCCACCATTTGCCCCCCCAAAAAAAAAAAATTGCATTCGTAGCGGATGTGCCACATCCTACACAGGCCACTGATGGAGTAACACAGTCTGTATTGAGAGGGAGAGTATCCCCAGTGATTCCTCCCCCCTCCCTCTGCTCGCTGACACTGCATAATGCGAGCACTCACACAACCACGGCAGCCCGATCTGCTCCTTCCCCTGCATCCTCATTGGCAGGGAGAAGAGCATGTTGCAGGAAGGACTCCATCAGGACTCTGTTACTGAAAAAACAGACTGATTTCTCCCATCCTTAGGACGGAGTGGTGACTGCAAGCTGAGCCGAGTGTCAGTCTATGACACTCTTTCACAGCCCAGCAAGTCCAGCCACCCCCTCACTCTCCTCATGTACGTTAGAGCAAAGATGAATGCAGCTCCTCCTCCTCCCCCCCGCCCCTGTTCCTCCTGAGTCTTCCAGTCCCACCCACACTATCCCCGGCGTGCAGCTGTATCTAAAGAGAGGGGATGTGTGGGCGGGAAATATGAAAATCAGCAGCATTCCTGGCTGTGTGTCAATGATGCCTGAGCTTCTAGCCTGGACCCGTGGGTAAGTGTGTGCACTGCAGTACACTGTAATCACTGAACTGCATTATCTCCATCCCTTCTCTCCCCCATCTGTCCCTCCCCTGGCCTGTTCTTTCAAGACCTTCACAATTTACTTTCACTTTCAGTTAGGCAGGTAATAGATGGTGCAAATTTCTTTCTTGCATCCACAGATTGCAGGAAAGAAACTTGCATGATTCCCCCATCAACACAGACAGTGGTGACAGGGGAATATCCTTCCTGCCCAGCAATTGTATTCTCCCAACAAACAGTGATTATCACTAGTGGCTATAGCAACCACTAGTGATAATCATAAGAGTATCTGGCAGGCTGGATGTTCCCAATTTGATCGATCAACTAGGTACATTCAGTGTGCTCATTAATGGTTAAAATCTCAGCCAGTTCCTGCTGAACCAGGTTAGATTTAAACTGCTTATGGCTGGTCTTAGCACTTAGGCAGCCCATACATTAATCACTATTTTCATTTAACTAGTAGGTTAAATGAAAAAAAAAGAAATTATCCAATTCTCCCATCTACACATTATAGGTGGTTGGGGTAATCCTCCTAGTGTGGACCAGTGGTGGAACTACCACGGTTGCTGTCCTGTCCCGGCTATTCACAGCGCTGGTCTCTGTCTCCATGGCAGCGGCGGCACATTGGAACCCAGTGCTGGTTACTTTATGGGGCTGATGTACAGGAGGGCCAGCACAATTTGTTGTTAGAGATTAGCTGGGCATGTTCAAAATTCCACATGCCCGAGCCTGCCAGGAAGCCCACACTGCACAGCGCTAATCAAAGGCAGTGAGACATTTCCCGGTCCGCAGCTGCACAGATCAGGAATGTATCACTGCTTGTGATTAGCCACGTGCAGTGTCGGCTTCCTGGCGGGATTGGGCATGGGGGTTTTCAAACACACCCGAGCCCATCTCTAATGGTTGTAGAGTAGACAGTTGACCTTCCTGCAGGTTGCTTAGCAGCAGTGCAGCCTTCTCTGACATGCTGATCGTGATGCAATCCAGGTGATGCTCCTAGTCAAATCCTAGTGTTAAATATCATAGTGGTTTTATTGATCGAAGCCCACACCTTACAGGCATAGAGCCCACATGGCTGCTGAACATACGGTTGATGTGGTTGTACTCTTGATGCTAATAAATACTGTGTTTATTAGATCTGACTGGGAGCATCACCTGGATCACATCCCGATCAGCATGTCAACAGAGAAGGTTGTACAGCATTACTGCTGCTAGGTGACCAGCTGGGGGCTCGGCTCTATACAACCAATAGTGCCAGCCTTCCCCTGCATGCACCCATAATGTCACCAGCACAGTGATTATAGTGTACTGCAGTGCACACACTTACCCACTGGTCCAGGTCCTAATAGACTGCCGCTGCCAAGGAGACAGATGCCAGACCAGCGCTGTCAATAGCAGGGGCAGGACAGCAAGAGGAGGCTGGGGAACACCACAGTGGCAGAACACCAAGGCCCGGTGGCAAGACAACCTTTGCAACCCTGATAGTTCTCCCACTGCTTTGGACCCTTATATTTTCTTGGTATGCTGGTGACATATATCTCTTCTGCCACCCTGGGGGGCCCCAATACAGTAGGAAGGGAGCTCACTGCAGAACATGTGAAAGGACCTGTTGTGGGATCGTAGTAAAGGGCCCCAGGATATATATATATATATATATATATATATATATATATATATATATATATATATATATATAATTGCATTTATATACTTTTGTCCCTGTCCCCCCCCCCCCTACTTTTGTCCCTGTCCCCCCATGTGACACACTGGCTGTGTTTAACCCAATGTACTGAGGGAGACAATCTTGGTAACACAGGGGTTTATGAAAGGCAGCTGGCCAAATCCACATTATTTTTCACAAAAGAGGGACAGTGTTGCCTGCAGTGTTGCCACAGCCTCACTGTGCCTATCAAATTCAGGCGCTGGTCCTAATTTGACAGGGGTGTGGGTACAGGTGTACGGCCTTGAACACTCTGGGCCACTCATGCTCTCCTGCACACTTTTCAAGACCCTGCGACTGTGATTGTAACAGGCAGCTCCAGCAACCCAAACAAATCAGCCCTTAATTTATATATTTTTTTTCATATTTTTTACAATTTGTTTTTGCTGTTGGAGGGCGCTTTGGTGACATATCAGGGGTCTAACAGACGCCTAATGTCTCACTTTTGAGCCAGAGAGAGGGACTGGGGACACAGATTCCCCAATCCTCTCTCTACACCCTAAGCTTCACTGAGGGAGTTTCTTGTTCATTCATAAAATCAATTATAGTAAACAGCAGTTTACTATGCTTCAGTTATGAATGAACACAGTGAGTGATCGGTGTTCATTCAGAAAAGGAAGGGGCTGGTACAGATAACATGACATATTTACTATACTTCCCCCCTCTCCATCCTGAAACAATCCCCCTGTGTGCCTGCAGCAGCCAGGGAGAGCAGGGAACGTTGGGGAAAGGGGGGCCCGGGCAGCAGGGGAATCAGATCATGGACAGGACAGGGAGAGTTTTCAGTGTGGGGGGGAGGGGGAATTACTGCAACTACAGAATCTGAAATCAGGCGAGAGGGAGAGAAGGAGAAGCCGGCTTTCAATTCCTGCAGGGAGAGCCGCAAAGGGGGATTGGTTCAAGTAATTAACCTTGAGCCCTCCCGCACATTGCATAACAGTGAAGCATCAAGAAAATATTAACCTTTTATTTTCCTTTTTGCTACTGCATTGTAAAATATAGCAAATGACACCTGTAGCTTGCTCTCGGATATGGTTGACCATCTCCAGGGTGGGGTTCTGTTGAATGGGAATACTTTATGTAAAAATGCAAGGCTTTTCTTTCTTTACAAGGATAATGGAGAATTTATATTTTCAGTTTTTGGTGTATTTTTGTTGCCTTGGGTATCATGACTATACTCTATCTAAAAAAAAATACCAGCCTTATAAGTTCTATTGTTTTGAATAGAATGGTGATAAGTCCTCTTTTTACTGGCCAGGCTGGTAAAATACCAGCCAGGTGACAAACCTAGTTATTTAGCAAATGATTCAACTATGAGCAGGCATATTCACTAACTGCTAACCAATGTCATTAGCTGTTTCATGAAGGAGAACCAGTCACCATTAACCATTCTCCACTCCTCAGCCTTAGCTCTGTGTAACTGGCTGCTTATTTATTTATTTTTTTTTTATTTACCTGTATTTTTTCCTTGTCATGGCAGAAGTGCTTAGCAGAAGGTTTTTTAACCACTTGAGCCCCGGAAAGGATTTGCCCCCTTAATGACCAGGTCATTTTTTGCGATTTAACTGACAATTGCGACGTTGTACCCAAACAAAATTTATGTCAGTTTTTTCCTACAAATTTATTTTGGTGGTATTTGAGCAACGCTGCAGTTTTTATTTTTTGCGCTATAAACAAAAAGAAAATGTGATTTTTTTTTTTTTAATTGCTGCTATAATAAATATCCAAAAAAATTTAAATAAAAAAACAAATGTATTCATCAGTTTAGGCCAATATGTATTCCTCTACATATGTTTGGTAAAAAAAAAACGCAATAGTCGTATATTGATTGGTTTGTGCAAAAGTTATCATGTCTACAAACTATCGCACAGATTTAGGGACTTTTTTTTGTTATACTGGTAATGGAGGCGATCTGCAATTTTTAGCAGGACTGCGACATTGCGGCGGATAAATCTGACCCTAAATGACACTTTTTGAGGACCAGTGACATTATTACATTGATCAGTGCTATAAAATCCCCTGATTAATGTATAAACGACACTGGCAGGGAAGGGGTTAACACTTGGGGGCGATCAAGGGGTTAAATGTGTTCCTTTAGGGTGGTCTAACTGTAGGGGGGATGGGCTGCCTGGGACATGATAGAGATCGTGGTTCCCGATCACTGGGAACAACAGATCTGTGACATGTCCCCTGTCAGAATGGGGATCCGTCTTGTTTACAAAGACAGATCCCCATTTTGCCTCTGTGTACAGCGATCGCAGGTGGCCGGTGGACATCGAGTGCCGCCGGACCTGTGGGCACGCTCCCACAATCTCAAATGCACAGGACAACGTATGGGTATGTCTGTTCATGCAGGAAAGCTGACCTGCTGCATTATATGTACGGCGGCTGGTCGGCAAGTGATTAATGGAGTTCCACTTTAAGGGGATTTGTATTCTTTTATTGCATGTGTTTTTAATATATCCATACCACAGCAATACCCCCAGATTTGCACGTTATCAAAAGTCCTGAATCTCTAAATATTAAGGCCTCATGCATACTGGATGTTTTTACAGCTGCTGTTTTTGGCTTCAGGCATTTTCTTTCTGCAGCCAATAAACTCCCGAGCATGTTATCCTATGTGCCCATGCACACACATAGGCTTTTAGCAGAATTTTTTGGCAGTGGCGTTTTCTGACTGGGAAAAAAGCCCCAGAACTAGTGGGGTTGAAGAGGGTTTTTTCAGCTGTAAAGTGCTCTAAGGCCCCTTTCACACTGGGGCGGTGAGCCGCGGTGACGGTAAAGCAGCGCTATATTTAGCGCTGCTTTACCGTCGTTTTCACCGCGGTTTTCGGCCGCTCGCGGTGCGGTTTTACCCCCCGCGAGCGGCCGAAAAAGGGTTAAACACCCCCCGCAGAGCGCCGCCGTAGCCGCGGTATTACCGCGGTAACCGCGGTATTGCCGCGGTTTTACGGCGGTCTCCCATTGTAATCAATGGGAAGGAGCGGTATAGGAGCGGTGAACACACCGCTCCTATCCCGCTCCAAAGATGCTGCTAGCAGGACTTTTTTTACCGTCCTGCTAGCGCACCGCTCCAGTGTGAAAGCCCGTCGGCTTTCACACTGGAGTGAATGGGGCCGGATTTTTTCATGCGGTGAACAGGCGCTATTTTTAGCGCCGCACCGCATGAAAAACGCCCCAGTGTGAAAGGGGCCTAACTGTGAAAAATTCAGCCATTTAGTGTTTATGAGCGTTTTTGGGCCATAAGCTTTTCTGGGAATATAGTTTTGCTAAAAAACGATAAAAATGCAGCAAAACACGCATTTTTAATGCAGCATTCTACAGCTAAAGCTACTGCCGTTTTTATAACATCCACTGTGCCTGAGGCCTAAAAACAAATATAGTCAGATCTACTCTAATTTCTGAAGCCTTGTACCCTTCAAGGAATAGTTAATATCTTACACCACCTCCATCTTCCTCCTCACTTCCTATTGAGACATTGGGTAATCTCTCTAGTGAGGGCATAGACTGTCGTATAACTAGGGTTGTCACCTGTTCGGGATTCACCCAGACAGTCCGGGTTTTGAATCATGTGTCCGGGTTTCAGTCCGCCTGAAACCCGGACACATTAATCACACAGGAATGTGGCTTGGAACAGTGCCTGACAGGAGGGTGAAGGGGCACTATGCACGGCGCATTACTATAATCCGTTACAATCCATGTACACTTAAAAAAAAAATTGCTAAAGTGGCCGGTTTTGGCTTGAAGAAAAAGTTGCAACCCTACATATAAAACTTAAAGTGGTTCTGCACACACTTCATTTAGTAAATCTCTTTGCCTTCCAAATCAGGCAAAGAGTACTAAATTAAGTGTTTTTTTTTTTTCACTTACCTTGTAATTGCTGCTCTGTCTCTTTGGCGGTGGGCGGGGTCTGTGCGTCAATCCTCGTCATGCCGCACTGTCTCCTGGGATCTGGTGTCATTGTTTCCAGGAGTCAGTGCGGACATCCGCCGAAATCTCGCGAGATTTACGGGGCTCGTGCCGAAATCTCACGAGATTTACGGGGATCCTGACGAAATCTGTCTGCGTCATTCTGGGCCAGTAACATCCACCTACCCTCATTTATTGTTCTGCTGTCACAGGGACAGAGAGTGGGGGGTAACCCCCAAACATGGTGACAGAGAGAAATGTAAACAGAAGAATTTACTTTTCCCAAGACTATCCAAAACTAAAAAAATTATACAGATTTTTGCTTCAACATAGACTGTTTCATTAAATAAGTGACACTCAACATTATTTTATTTTGTGATAATGAACAACTGAACATTTTAAGAGTTCTACAATGCCTATACTTTAATAGAAAAAAAAAAAACATTCATCCGTTCATATTTTACAATGACTCTAGCTAAATCCATTTCAAGTAAAAAAAGGACATTAACCTGAATCTTGTTCTTTATAAATGAATAAATCATTTGATTCATTATTTCAACCTAGATTTATGAAAACATATGACAAGCAAAAAATTGCGATTCCCCCTGAATCCTGGCAGCCTGTGGCATGCTGTTCTCTACGAAAAAGGGCACATTATGCAGCAATGCTTGTGGAAGAATTCTAATGTCATATTACATTACAAAGAGAAGACATCATCCTGTACCCTTGCTTATTGAATACCTTATAGGCACTTTACTTCATGAAAGATAAAGTAAAATCTGATCTGGCTTTAAATTTAGAGACATGTTCTAAATGTTGCCTAATTCAGTTTTGACTCCACAAGGTGACATTCAGACATTACTGCGTAAGCACCAGGTCGGAAGGAAATGATAGTGACAGACTTCAGCTGATCTTGTGAATGTTAAATGGGCTTTGTCACCAAGAAATGATTTTAAATCAAGGACCCCTATTTCAGAACCATAAACCCACCTATGACATCCGATTCTCTGTCCTCAGAATCTCCTCCATGCAATAAAATTGATGCAATGTGAATAATTTATTATAATACTGTATACTATATATATATATATATATATATATATATATATATATATATATATATATATATATAATATATATATATATATATATACACACTGAGCAAAATTATAAACGCAACACTTTTGTGTTTGCCCCTATTTATCATGAGCTGAACGCAAAGATCTACGACTTTTTCTATGTACACAAAAGGCCTATTTCTCTCAAATATTGTTCACAAATCTGTCTAAATCTCAGGCTGGCCACAATAAAAGGCCACTCGAAAATGTGCAGTTTTACTGTAGGGGGGGGGGGGGGGGGTCCAAAAAACAGTCAGTATCTGGTGTGACCACCATTTGCCTCACGCAGTGCAGCACATCTCCTTTGCATAGAGTTGATCAGGTTGTTGATTGTGGCCTGTGGAATGTTGGTCCATTCCTCTTCAATGGCTGTGCGAAGTTGCTGGATATTGGCAGGAACTGGAACACGCTGTCGTATACGCCGATCCAGAGCATCCCAAGCATGCTCAATGGGTGACATGTCCGGTGAGTATGCTTGCCATGCAAGAACTGGGATGTTTTCAGCTTCCAGGAATTGTGTACAGATCCTTGCAACATGGGGACGTGCATTATCATGCTGCAACATGAGGTGATGGTCGTGGATGAATGGCACAACAATGGGCCTCAGGATCTCGTCATGGTATCTCTGTGCATTCAAAATGCCATCAATAAAATGCACCTGTGTTCGTTGTCCATAGCATACGCCTGCCCATACCATAACCCCACCGCCACCATGGGCCACTCGATCCACAATGTTGACATCAGCAAACCGCTCACCCACACAACGCCATACATGCTGTCTGCCATCTGCCCTGTACAGTGAAACCGGGATTCATCCGTGAAGAGAACACCTCTCCAAAGTGCCAGACACCATTGAAAGTGAGCATTTGTCCACTCAAGTCGGTTACGATGACAAACTGCAGTCAGTTCGAGACCCCGATGAGGACGACTAGCATGCAGATGAGCTTCCCTGAGACGGTTTCTGACAGTTTGTGTAGAAATTCTTTGGTTATGCAAACCGATTGTTGCAGCAGCTGTCTGGGTGGCTGGTCTCAGACAATCTTGGAGGCGAAGATGCTGGATGTGGAGGTCCTGGGCTAGTGTGGTTACACGTGGTCTGTGGTTGTGAGGCCGGTTGGATGTACTGCCAAATTCTCTGAAACGCCTTTGGAGACGGCTTATGGTAGAGAAATAAACATTTAATTCAAGGGCAACAGCTCTGGTGGACATTCCTGCAGTCTGCATGCCAATTGCACGCTCCCTCAAAACTTGCCACATCTGTGGCATTGTGCTGTGTGATAAAACTGCACATTTTAGAGTGGCCTTTTATTGTGGCCAGCCTAAGGCACACCTGTGCAATAATCATGCTGTCTAATCAGGATCTTGATATGCCACACCTGTGAGGTGGATGGATTATCTTGGCAAAGGAGAAGTGCTCACTAACACAGATTTAGACAGATTTGTGAACAATATTTGAGAGAAATAGGCCTTTTGTGTACATAGAAAAAGTCATAGAACTTTGCGTTCAGCTCATGATAAATAGGGGCAAACACAAAAGCGTTTATAATTTTGCTCAGTGTATATATATATATATATATATATATATATATATATATATGACCCCCGAAGGAGCTCCTGGTTTTTGTTGGGCTTTTATAATTTTGCTCAGTGTATGAAGTCCTGGAAGCAGCATCGTTGGGGTGGTTTTGGAGCGCTGTATACAGCACTCCCAAAACCCCCCTTCCCATTTCAATGAATGGGCAGGACTTCAGACTTCCCCTCTGTAAACTGACCATGTTTATCATGGCTGCTGATCCATGATACCATGGTCAGTTTGTGTGCCTCCGTCATCCCGCTCTCTGCTGTCAGTCTCTCGCCTCTCCCCTTCCCTCCCTGCCTGTCAGCTCACTGTGAGATCCGATCTCCTCCCTGCCCCTCCCGCAGTTATTGCTGTACACTTGCTGGCATCCCCTCTTGTTTAATATGCACAAAATGCAGGGTTCAGGAGTGTGCTATGTACAGAGTGCAAGGTTCAGGAGTGCTTTATGTACAGAATGCAGGGTTCAGGAATGTGTAATGTACGGAGTGCAGGGTTCAGGAGTGTGTAATGTACAAGGGGCTCTCCTCCCACCTCCAAACCCCCCCCCCCCCCACACCTAGAGAGTAGGGATGAGCCCTAAGTTCATTGGGTGTTCGCCTGGTCACCGAATAGCGAACAATATGAGGTGCTGGCGGCAAATTTGAGCATCGCAGAATGCCAGATAATGCACGGCGAGATCGTACAAATCATTAACGTCTATAGGACAGAACATGAAAAACCAAGTGCTAATTTTAAAGGCTTATATGCAAGTTATTGCCATAAAAAAAGTGTATGGGGACCTGGGTTCTGCATATATCAATGCATGTATCAATGTATCAATGTAACATGTATCAATGCAAAAAAAGTTTTAAAAACTGCATTTTTTTCAGGAGTAGTGATTTTAATAATGCTTAAAGTGAAACAATAAAAATTAAATATTCCTTTAAATATCGTGCCTGGGGGGTCTCCTTAGTCTGCCTGAAAAGTAGCGCATCTTTGTGATGTGTTTTACTATGCCACAGCAAAATGACATTTCTAAAGTAGAAAACGTCATTTAAAACTGCTCGCAGTTGTAATGAATTGCTGGATCCCGGCAAAAAAAATAAAAGGCTTTGAAAAAAAAACAGCGTGGGTCCCCCCCAGTACCCTTTAGGTCTGGTATGGATATTAAGGGCCAAAATAAAATAAAAATAGCATGGAGGTCCCCCCTAAAATCCATATCAGGCCCTTCATGTCTGGTATGGATTTTAAGGGTAACCCTGTGCCAAAATTTAAAAAAAAAAATGACGTGGGGGTCCCCCTAAATCCATACCAGACCCTTATTCGAGCACACAACCTGGCAGGCCACAGGAAAAGGGGGAGGACAAAAGAGCACCCCCCCTGAACCGTACCAGGCCACATGCCCTAAACATGGGGAGGGTGCTTTGGGGTTCCTGCTGGCCGGGGGCTTATCGGAATCTGAAAGCACCCTTTAACAAGGGGACCGCCAGATCCCAGCCTCCCCTATGTGAATGGGTATCAGGTTCATTGTACCCCTACTCATTCACCTAAAAAAATGTCAAAAAAGTAAAAATGACAGGAGACAGTTTGGGGCAATTCCCTTAATAAAAAACAAGAAAAAAAAAAAATGTCCCGCAATGTTAATCTATCTTCAATCACAGCGTCCGACGACCCTAGAAAAAAAAAAAAAAAAAAAACTCTGCCTCGAAGGGAGGCATCCCTGCGACTGCTGTCTTTTTGTGATGACAGCTCTTTTTCTCGGGTTGTAGGCGATATGAAGATAAATGGACATTGCAGGACATTTTTTTTTCTTTTTTTAAATAAAGGAATTGTCCCAAACTGTCTCCTGTAATTTAACTTTTTTGACACTTTTTTGGTGAATGAGTAGGGGTACAATGTACCCTATACCCATTCACATAGGGAGGGGAGGGATCTGGGGGTCCCCTTGTTAAAGGGGGCTTCCAGATTCCGATAAGCCTTCTGCCCGCAGACCCCCACAACCACCGGGCACCACGTTCTCTTGCCCCCCCCTTTTCCTGTGGCCTGCCAGGTTGCGTCCCCATATAAGGGTCTTGTATGGATTTTGGGGGGGGGACCCCCACACCATTTAAAAAAAAAAATTGTTCCCCCAAAATGTAGTAATGCAGATATGAGTATGTTATTTTGTAATTGCATTAAAAAATGGTCGGTTTTCCTGTTTTATTATTTCAAACTGATCAAATCAAGCACAGAAGCACATCCATTCTAGTGTGGTCAGTTTTTGTCTGTGCCTGCTACTTGGGAGCTACAAGATGTTGTGCATACACACGGTGTGCCTGTACCCTGGTCGGACATCTGCTGCCGCGCCCACCCCCCCCACTCAGTCCATCACAAGTAAGTACCAGGATGCAGAAGACTGCAATTTATCTGCCTATTAAACATTCACGGCATGTGGACTGCTGCTGCTATGTACTCCCCTGACTTTCACTGTTTGGGTGACAGAGGCGGGGATATACAATGTTGGCAGATCAGCTGTTCGTCTGATCCCCCCACAAGCCGGGATACAGCAGAGAACATGTGATTCTATAAACAGTAGAAGGTATTTATCATTTTTTTGCTTATTTATAAGAAGTTTTGCCTTATATTAAAACTGTATGGCACAATTTACAACGTAAGGGTCCATATCCACGTCAATGCAAGATAAAACAGACATGACCTTTTTAACCACCTCAATACTGGACACTTTCCCCCCCTTCAGGCCAATTTTCAGCTTTCAGCTTTCAGTGCTCTCACACTTTAAATGGTAATTACTCACAAATAGAGAATACTTTTTGGGGTATTTAATCACCAACAATTTTTTTTGCACTATAAACCAAAAAACACCAAAAATATATTAATTTAATGAATTTATTATGCTACATATCTTTGGTAAAAATAATCCAAATCAGTGTTTATTATTTGCTCTGTGTGAAAGATATAGTCTGCAAGCTATGGTACCAATCATAGAAAATTGATCACACCTAATATACTGATGGCCCATCTTATTTCTTGAGGCCCTAACATGCCAGAACAGTACAAATACCCCCCAAATTACCTATTTTACAGAAGTAGACAGTCCAAGGTAATTAGTAAGAGGCATGGTGAGTTTTTTGAAGTTGTATTTTTTCCCACAACTGTTTGGAAAGTAAAGAAACTGAATAAATGACTTTTGTTTTCACAAAAATGTCAAATTAACAAGTTATTTCTCACACACGGCATAGGCAAACATTATAAATATATATTTTAGCAGAGGCCCTAGAGAATAAAATGGTGGACTTTGCAATTTTTTATGTCACACGGTATTTGCATAGCTGTTTTTCTAACGCAGTATTTTGGGGAAAAATACACTTTAATGAATTTTAATTCACGCAAACATGCTTTATAAGCCTTAACAGGTTACCAGTTTAGAGTTACAGAGGAGGTCTGGTGCTAGAATTATTGCTCACGCTCTGACATTCATGGCAAAACCTCACATGTGTGGTGCGATTGCCATTTACATATGATTACGGGACCAAAACGTACATTTGCGTTTGCTTGTGAGCACAAGGGGATGGGGGGTGCTTTAAATTTATTTAATCTTTTTTTTTTTTACACTGTTTCTTTAAAAAATATTATTATTTGGTACATTTTGACAGATGTTTTTGTGCACTATACACTGTGACAGATGTTGATGGGACACAAGCACAGATGTTGATGTGCACTGTGGACAGGGACAGATAGTGCTTGGTGAACCTATGTGGGATGGCTGCAGCCTGTGTAATCTGTGTGAAGCCGAACAGTAAAATCTTCAGCTACACAGAGAACGCTGACAGGCTGCAGCGATCCACCTCTCCCCCCATCCTCACTTAGCTCTTACTGAGCTCAAGAGGAGAGTCAACACAGAGGCATGTGTCTCTGTTTACATTGTGTGATGGCTGTTATTGAACATACCCATCACATGATTGGGAAGGCCAATCAGAGAGCACATATTCCGATCTGTGATGTGCTGTATCAGAGGGACACAGGGTTTGCGCCTCTATGTGGCCATGAGGCCGCATAGCGGACACACTTCTGACATGATGTACGGGTACGTCCATTCAGAACGGCACTTGTCCGACCCAGCCATTTTTTTTACAGTGAGCGTGTGGGAAGCGATTAAGGTTGTGCACCACACCACACCACATGGGTGCCTTGTCTGCTACTGTAGTGGTGCATTGCGGGGCCTGTGCAATGCTTCAAGCTAAATATTGTGCATTACCATGCATTGCAGTACGCAGAGCTTTACCCAATGTGTTCACAACAAACATGTCTAAATGGAAATTAGCTTGGTAATGATAAAAACTAATTTAAACCTGTTCTGGTTTACTGTAAAACGTAAAGTGGTTTCTGCATTGTTTTGACCTGTACCATATGGATTGCATTAAAACATTCTATATAAAATACTGTAGAAAATGTGACAGTTTTAAATACATATTACTACATCAAAATATTATTAACAAAGGGTTTAGATTAGGCAGTACTGGCCTATTCAATGAGTACCAGGCAGTACCAAAATACTAACTTCAATGTTCCCTTTAGTGTTCTAATTTTAGTAATTTTAAATCTAAATATTTGCACTGCTCTATTGAATAAGCCTTTTTTGGAGCCTTTCAATGAGTAATTACCATAACCCGTCATTGGGGTTTATTTACTAAAGCTGGCTAGTGCAAAATCAAGCTCACTTCTGCATTGAAACCAATCAGCTTCCAGGTTTTATTGCCAAAGCTTAATAGAACAAGCTGAGGTTAGAAGCTGGTTGTTTTTTATGCAGAAGTGAGCCTGATTTTGCACTCTTCAGCTTTAGTAAATAAACCCCATTGTCTTTAACCTACAAAACTACTTTTAAGGTCTGTCTAAGGCAGTGTTTCTCAAATTTTTTTTGTCTTGCGGCACACCAAAAAGATCTAAAAATTTTCTCGGCACACCTGAAAAGATTTAGCATGTTTGTGGTGAAGAACTTATTTATTTTTACTTATATATTTAATTTAAAAATTTTATGTGAAGGGTGTGCCTGCTTTCGAGAGCAAATGAGATTGAAGCGAGGCTCCAAAGTCGACAAATGGAACAAACAATTGGAACGGTCTCTATTATTATAATATGGTTAAAGTGACCGAGTTCTCCCGAGATCTGGCATGCGTTACAAAAGGAACCAATGAATGACAGACTGACAGAGATTGCTTTTTTATATGTTACTTTTTTAACTTTTGTGACATTGATTTACCATTTAATTTTTCGAAATGTTCAAGGTTTAAAAACGCTACCAATTTTAAATATTTTTCAAAACTCCCAAGGCACACCTGCAAATCTCACTTGGCACACAGTTTGAGAATCATTGGTCTAAGGTATAAGATAATGTATTGGCTTATCAGAGATGTATTCTTCTGGGATAATAGGTAAAAGTGAATCAACTACATGAATGTTTATTTAAAATATAGCAAAACTGGGCATTAGAACTACAAGGATCATAGCAGATATGTTAGAAACTGACCTCAAAGGAGAGAGAAAGCTTTTCTGTGACAATCCTACTCTCATGATACATCTTTAGTACATATCAAACAGCCCAATTTACAAGTTTCTCAAATTGTAAGAATCCCCTAGTTCAATAAGAACCTATAAATTAATTGTGAATATTTATATACTCTGATTTGTGTTCTCCAAACTTTTACATTCATTATGCTTGGTAAATGGCAATAATGGATTAAATATGAAATAATACAACATCATTAACAGACATATCTAAATTTAGAGTTTGAGAAAGAAAATGATCAACCAACCAAGCTCAATAAGATGATGCACAGTTTGTGGTCCTACCTTCTGTACTGTACATTAAAATGAAATTAAAAAAAAACAGGAAGAGATACTTAAGTAGTGTATAATTATATAAGTATAAGAAGCTTTGCTTTCTTATCGGACGAGTTCAGACACATTAGTATTAATTAGGAAATTAGCTTTTCTTACAACAAAGCTTGTTTAATATGCATTTTTCTATTATTATCTTGATTTAGAAATCATGTTTGGTTTATTTTCCTCATTAAGACATTCATCATGATTAAATAGATTTTAAAACTAACAGTAATATTACCAATATCTGGAATTCTTCTTATAGAGAGGTTTGCATTACAGTGTTCTCATTTGACGAACAGCTTTGTAAATGGATGCTGAGAAAATAATTAAAATGTATTTAAAGGCAAAACATCTTTTATTTAGTTCTTTAGAGTAGAGAGCAATTATAACCTCTTTCAGATTTGTTTTTCTGTCTGTCTCCCCGTTTGGCAGATCCTCCCTCTCTATTTGTCTTAACCACTTAAGCCCCGGACCAATTTGCAGCCAAAGGACCAGGCCCCTTTTTGCGATTTGGCCCTTGCGTTGCTTTAACAGACAATTGCGCGGTCGTGCGACGTGGCTCCCAAACAAAATTGGCACAAATAGAGCTTTCTTTTGGTGGTATTTGATCACCTCTGCAGTTTTTTTTTTTTTTGTGCTATAAACAAAAATAGAGCGACAATTTTGAAAAAAATGCAATATTTTTTACTTTTTGCAATAATAAATATCCCCCAAAAATTTATAAAAAAATGTTTTCCCTCAGTTTAGGCCGATACGTATTCTTCTACATATTTTTGGTAAAAAAAATTGCAATTAGTGATTATTGATTGGTTTGCGCAAAAGTTATAGCATTTACAAATAGGGGCTAGTTTTATAGCATTTTTATTAATACTTTTTTTTTACTAGTAATGGCGGCGATCAGCGATTTTTATTGTGACTGCAACACATTGGACATTTTTGACACATTTTTGGGACCATTGTCATTTATACAGCAATCAGTGCTATTTAAATGCACTGATTCCTGTGTAAATAACACTGGCAGTGAAGGAGTTAACCACTAGGGGGTGGGGAGGGGTTAAGTGTGACATGTGTGTTTTTTACTGTAGGGGGGCGTGGCTTGGCATCACTGATCGTCTTTTCCGATGACAGGAAACTGACGATCAGTGTCAGTCTCGCTAGGAAACACGGGGAGAGATTTGTTTACACTTACCTCTCCCCGTTCTTCAGCTCTGTGACCCGCTCGTGGGACACCAGCGGCGATCGGGCCTGTGGGTCCCGCGGCCACGGTCACAGAGCTCAGGACCGGGTCTGGCGGCGCGTGCGTGACCCAAGGCTGGGCACTTATAGAGCAACGTACCTGTACTTTGATGTGCCCAGCCATGCCATTCTGCCTACGTAAATGTGCAGGAGGCGGAACTTAAGCGTTTAATGACCACTTTCACCAGGAGAGAAGAAGGGACGATCTTGAAGTCTGAGTTTTCACCATAACCATACAGGGAATCTTTCATTCCCTCATGGAGAGATTTCCTCACACTTCCTTTTGTGTGTACAGGACAGGAAATAAAAGACAATCTCTTCAATGGAAAAAAAAGGCAAAACATCCTTGGTTTTAACCATTATCCACACTTTATAACCCCTGTCAGTATTTCTTTTGTCCTATGTGTCTAATTGAGGAGATTTCCCTTCACTCCCTGTCCCAAAGCCAAAACAGGAACTGAGAAGAAATTCCTGCAAAGTGAAGAAATCCATGGTTCTCACCAGGGTCAACAGAATTAGTCTCCCATTTGGAAGATTTCCCCTCTATCCCTATTCTGGGGACAACCCAAATTTTGAGATTTTCTTTTACTTCCACAAATTGTAAACAGGACAGATAGAGAGAGAGTGAATCTCCCTAAAGGGGGACAGAGACATCAATAAAATGCTGATTTTCAAATCCCTTTCAACTTGCCTTTAGTTACACTTTAAAGAAACACTACTGAATGGACGTGGATGTAAAAAACTGAGGTCCACTCTGTTTGGCTCACATTTGGTAGGGAATCTCCACATGGATCCCCTGCTGAACGAAATGGACACAGCTTGGTGTGAAAGAGCCCATAATTCTTCTTTTTTTTACTGTACATGGTTGTGGCAGTATGTAAATACATTTAATTTCTAGAAGACATATGTAGTAATGCTCCATTCTCTCAGAAGGTGTATTGATTGGTGAAAGCATTTCCAGCTGCAGTTTACTTCTGCAGTGTATGCTAGGCATTATTTTCATTTCCAGACATCACAATTCAAATAAAAGATAGTACAATAAAATAAATCTATTTACTGTACAAAACCATTTTATATTTTTAAGGAAAATAGCAAGCAATATAAAATCAGAATTCCTGTCCTCAATGATAAAAGAACACAGTGAATGCTTTCCAGGACATAGAATGAATCCCAGCACAGGAAACCACAGCAGAATATCAATGAGGTCTATTGCTTCAACTGCCTGAACACAAATCACTTATATGACATGATGGAGTCATACATGTAATTACATTAGCATTTACCAGCAGGAGGGTAGGGCTATGACACGATCAATGTGTTGTGTTCTAACGAAGGTCAAACCTGTTCAACTATCCTTTTGACCTAAGATTCCATTTTTGCTCAAACCAAATGTGGTGGAGGTCAGATATAGACTAGTCCTTTCAATTCCTTCACCGCACATAAGAGGAACACATAGGTTTAAGCTTTTACAAAGGAAATATATTGATTTGTAATCAATTATCCCAGATGTATTGATTTGATCTGTTTTTTTCTTATTCTTTTAAAAAGAGGTCTTTTCCTTTTTTCTTCATGCAAACGGATCAGTGATACATGCTGCTATTTATCATTCCAAGCTCTGCAGAAAACAAGTCACAGCACTAATTTTCCTTCCATGCGCCTGATAAGTTCTGTCGATACAGGCTTCCCTCATTGTGCACAATTACCAGCTCAGCACTTTACATTCACATCATTGCACATCTGCAGGAAGAACTTGATCAATTCTGATTGGGTAGAAAGGCAATAAATGACCATGACTGGATCATTGGAGGAATAATTTAGATGTAGAATCTCAACAAGACCTTGTACATTAATTAAAGCAAATGAGGCATGATGGGAATGTCCTGCATGACAGGTTTGTCTCTGTTCTGTCGAGTAGCTATTTAAATTAAATGTTACATTGTCCTGTAACCTTTAACCACTTCAGCCCCGGACCATTTGGCAGCCAAAGGACCAGAGGTCTTTTTTCAATTTCGCACTGCACTACTTTAACTGGTAATTGCGCGGTCATGCAATTTTGTAACCAAACGAAATTTGCGTCCTTTTCTTCCCACAAATAGAGCTTTCTTTTGATGGTATTTGATTGCCTCTGTGATTTTTATTTTTTGCGATATAAACGGAAAAAGAGCGAAAATTTTGAAAAAAAAAGAGATTTTCTACTTTTTGTTATAAAAAAAATCTAATAAACTCAATTTTAGTCAAACATTTGGGCCAAAATGTATTCAGCCACATGTCTTTAGTAAAAAAAATGCCAATAAGCGTATATTTATTGGTTTGCGCAAAAGTTATAGCGTCTACAATCTAGAGTACATTTTCTGGAATTTACACCGCTTTTAATTTATGACTGCCTATTTCATTTCTTGAGGTGCTAAAATGGCAGAGAAGTACAAAACCCCCCCAAATGACCCCATTTTGGAAAGTAGACACCCCAAGCTATTTGCTGAGAGGCATGTTGAGCCCATTGAATATTTTTTTTTTTAGTCCCAAGTGATTGAATAAAGACAAAAATAAAAAAGATTTTTTTTTTTTTTTTCAAAAAGTTGTCACTAAATGATATATTGCTCACACATGCCATAGTTATATGTGGAATTGCACCCCAAAATACATTTTGCTGCTTCTCCTGAGTATGGGGATACCACATGTGTGGGACTTTTTGGGAGCCTAGCCGCGTACGGGGCCCCGAAACCCAAGCACCGCCTTCAGGATTTCTAAGGGTGCAAATTTTTGATTTCACTCCTCACTACCTATCACCGTTTCGAAGGCCATAAAATGCCAAAATAGCACAAAACCCCCCCAAATGACCCCATTTTGGAAAGTAGACACCCCAAGCTATTTGTTGAGAGGCATGGTGAGTATTTTACAGCTCTCATTTGTTTTTGAAAATGAAGAAAGTAAAGAAAAAAAACATTTTTTTTTTTCTTTTTTTCAATTTTCAAAACTTTGTGACAAAAAGCGAGATCTGCAAAATACTCACCATACCTCTCAGCAAATAGCTTGGGGTGTCTACTTTCCAAAATGGGGTCATTTTGGGGGGTTTTATGCCATCTGGGCATTCCATGGCCTCCGAAACTGTGATTGGCAGTGAGAAGTGAAATAAAAAAATTACACCCTTAGAAAGCCTGAAGGCGGTGATTGGTTTTTGGGGTTCCGTACGCAGCTAGGCTCCCAAAAAGTCCCACACATGTGGTATCCCCGTACTCAGGAGAAGCAACAGAATGTATTTTGGGGTGTATTTCCACATATGCCCATGACATGTTTGAGCAATATATCATTTAGTGACAACTTTTTGTAAAAAAAAAAAATATATATATATTTTTTTTTTTTCATTATTCAATCTCTTGGGACAAAAAAAAAAAATATTTAATGGGCTCAACATTGCTCTCATCAAATAGCTTGGGGTGTCTACTTTCCAAAATGGGGTCATTTGGGGGGGGTTTGAACTGTCCTGGCATTTTATGCACAACATTTAGAAGCCTATGTCACACGTCACCCACTCTTCTAACCACTTGTAGACAAAGCCCTTTCTGACACTTTTTGTTTACATGAAAACATATTTTTTTTTTGCAAGAAAATTACGTTGAACCCCCAAACACTATATATAATGTTAAAGCAAAGGCCCTACAGATTAAAATGGTGGGTGTTGCATTTTTTTTTTTTTTCCACACAGTATTTGCGCAGCGATTTTTCAAACGCATTTTTTGTGGAAAAAAAAATACACTTTTTTTTATTTTAATGCACTAAAACACACTATATTGCTCAAATTTTTTATGAAATAAAAAATATGATCTTAGGCCGAGTACATGGATACCAAACACGACATGCTTTAAAATTGCGCACAAACACGCAGTGGCGACAAACTACATACATTTTTAAAAGCCTTTAAAAGCCTTTACATGATACCACATTAGATTCACGGAGGAGGTCTACTGCTAAAATTACTGCCCTCGATCTGACCTTCGCGGTGATACCTCACATGCATGGTGCAATTGCTGTTTACATATGACGCCAGACCAACGCTTGTGTACGCCTTTGCGCAAGAGAAGGGGGGGCAGGGGTGCTTTTTTTTTTTTTTTGTTTTTTTTTTTATTTATTTAGCTTTTTTATTTTATTTTTAAACTGTTCCTTCCATTTTTTTTCTTTGTTATGATTTTTATTGTTATCTCAGGGAATGTAAATATCCCCTATGATAGCAATAGGCAGTGACAGGTACTCTTTTTTTGAAAAAATTGGGGTCTATTAGACCCTAGATCTTTCCTCTGCCCTCAAAGCATCTGACCACACCAAGATTGGTGTGATAAAATGCTTTCCCAATTTCCCAATGGCGCGGTTTATATCCGGGAGGGGGGACATTCCCTCCCACTGCTTGTAAAAGCAGTCTAGAGGCTAATTACCCGCTAGAATTGCTTTTACATGAAAGCCGATCACTGGCTGAAAAGAATGATACCAAGATGATACCTAAACCTGCAGGCATCATTCTGGTATAACCATTCAAAGTCCAGCAACATACTGGACATATATTGTAATCTTTTTTTTTTCATGCAGCCTCTTGGCTGAACGAAAAAAAGAGATTGATTGGTGGGTATGCCCACCATTAGAATACCTCCCTTCATCCACCCACTTCTAATGATGGGCATACATGCACCATTTATATATGCCGATGCATGGGGGCATCCTCCCGCAAAAGTTATGCCGTGTACACACGGTCGGAATTTCGACCGTATGTACGTGGCATTAGGAGCCAATCGCTCCTCCCCCCCCCCTGCTGCCCCCATGCTTCGGCATATATGCTCTTTTTTTTAACTGTGGTGGTGAAATCACCTCCTACAGCGTTGGAGTCGCGGCTTTATGTATCGTGGGAGCAAACGCTGTTGCTGTCAAGATAAATAAATCCGCGTTGCAACTGAATGGCGCACCTGAAAACAAAAAAATGCTTAACACTAAAACACAGTAAACAAAATTACATACCTGAAAAGCAAGCATGATAAAACATGATAAAACATAATAAAACATTGCAGAATAGAATGGAGTAAAAAAAGAGCAACAATAGAGAGAGAATAGAGTGAGAGAGAGAACAATAAAACGACAACTATTTTTTTTTTTTTTTATTTTTTTGAGATTCACAGGTAAAAAAGCTCCTGACTGAAGCGACTGAATCAAAACGCTACCACAAAAAAAATGTTAGCGATCGCAGGGATCAGGCCTGACTCTGCGAACGCTGCAGTTATGTGTGCTTAGTGTTTTGTAAGTGACAGTGATCGATCGATACTGCACTTGGGTGGGCTGGGCTGGGCTGGGCGGAGGGGGAAAACGCAGGTGCTAGCAGGTATCTGGGCTGATCCCGCTAACAATGCGGTTTTTTTTGGAACCCTAAACTGCTGGGACGCTAGTATAGATCTGATCAGATCAGATAGTGATCTGTTCAGATACTGTGCCACTAAGGGAGGTGTATGCTTTGCGCGTGGGTGTTTGCGGTACTGGCACTAACCTGGGGCGACGCAGACCTTATTTGACCCTAAAACCTAATTGATATCACCCGCCGGGCGATCAGGGGGTTAAACCGTTATTGGGTAATAAATGGCGGGTGCCCTGACAGTATAAAAAACAAGCTAACTAACCAGCGTCACCCGTAACAGTAATACAAAAAAAAACTGGTTACCTAGCGACACTAATGCAGCGATCAGAAAAACGATCGCTTAGTGACACTGGCAAAAGGGGGTGAAAGGGTTAACTAGGGGCAATCAGGGGGTTAAAACCTTTATTAGGTAATATATGGGGGTACCTGACGCTATATAAAAACCTGACGGGGAACCTAAATAACGAAATAACTAACTGGCTAACCAGCGTCACCAGTGACAGTTATACAGTGATCACTGGTGAAAGGGTTAACTCTAGGGGCAATCAGGGGGTTAAAACCTTTATTTAGGTTGTAATATGGGGGTACCTGACCTATAAACCTATTTATGAACCTATATAAACATGGCGGTTACCTAAAAAAAAAAAAAAATGGTTACCTAGCGACACTAATGCAGCGATCAGAAAAACGATCGCTTAGTGACACTGGCAAAAGGGGGTGAAAGGGTTAACTAGGGGCAATCAGGGGGTTAAAACCTTTATTAGGTAATATATGGGGGTACCTGACGCTATATAAAAACCTGACGGGGAACCTAAATAACGAAATAACTAACTGGCTAACCAGCGTCACCAGTGACAGTTATACAGTGATCACTGGTGAAAGGGTTAACTCTAGGGGCAATCAAGGGGTTAAAACCTTTATTTAGGTTGTAATATGGGGGTACCTGACCTATAAACCTATTTATGAACCTATATAAACATGGCGGTTACCTAAAAAAAAAAAAATGGTTACCTAGCGACAGCAGTGACACTAATACAGCGATCAGAAAAACGATCGCTTAGTGACACTGGCAAAAGGGGGTGAAAGGGTTACCTGGGGGGCAATCAAGGGGTTAAACCTTTATTAGGGGGGGGGTAGGGGGCTACCTTGGACCTAAAACTAACTGCACTGACAGTTATTACAGTCACACTGACACTAAATGCAGTGATCAGTAAAAAAATGATCACTGAAATTAGTGACACTGTGACTGGGGGGGGGGGGGGGTGATCTGGGGGGTGATCTGGGGGTGACAGGGGGGTGTTTTGTGTGCCTATGTGTACTGGTGTCAGTGTACTGTTGGTGCACTAACCTGTACATGTTGACAGCTCGGCGTTCCGGTCACATAGACCGGCGCACCGAGCGTGACATCACTTCCTCTGCCTGTGTTTTGATTGACACAGACAGAGGAAGCATCTGATTCGCCAGGAGCGATCGCGAGGGGGTGGCCAGAAACCACTGGCCGTCCCCTCATCCCGGATCGCTCCTGAAGCGATCCCGACCGTCCCCGCCGGCCGGGGGGGGTCCGATCGGACCCCCCACGCGCCTGAAGAATGGCACGTACAGGTACGTGATTCTGCCTGTACGTGCCATTCTGCCGACGTATATCTGTACATGGGGCGGTCGGGAAGTGGTTAAAAAAAACTGTACGACGCCGCAATCGTACATTTCCGGTTGAATGTTCCGCCTACAGGCTATAGTAGAATTCTAATGTTGTATGACACTAGTAATAATTATATTTATTAATTATTATTACTAGTCAACCAACATTAGAATTCTTCTATAGCCTATGGGCAGAGCATTTGACCATAAATGTCCGCTCGCGGCGACTGCTTCGTTGAATCTTCATGTCGAATCTTTTCTCTCTATGTCGAATAATCTTGGACTAATAGAGTTAGGTTAGGCACATTCAACTTTTTTCATATTGTCTCTATAATGTGGAATCTTTTCTCTCTATGTCAAATCTTTTCTCTCTATGTTGAATAATCTTGGACTAATAGAGCTAAGGTTAGGCACATTCGACCACAGGTTCGATGGACACAGATCACTATTGTCAGCGTCATGTCGAATCTCCTATCTATATCGAACTGTTGTCACAAGGAAAACAAAAATAAAGCATTTGTTTATGTCGGTTTTCGGATTCTGCATGTTCGTTATCGTTTGTTAAAATTCGGACGAAAATGCATTTGGACGAAAACAAATGCACATGTCTAGTTTGTAGTATGAGATGGTGCCATCTGCAGTGTCAGCATCACTTTCTTATTCATGGGCACTGTTCATTAGGTGTCAGAAGAGTCCATCACAAGAACCTCTATAGAGTTCTGAGGGTCCTGAAGCTTTCAAGTTTTACAT
Organism: Lithobates sylvaticus; assembly: GCA_028564925.1. Lineage (NCBI taxonomy): Eukaryota > Metazoa > Chordata > Amphibia > Anura > Ranidae > Lithobates > Lithobates sylvaticus. The sequence continues at coordinate 622,232,514 of CM053026.1, read as the reverse complement.
CATGACATACATTTCCTTGAAAAAGTATTCTTTCCCCTTGAAATGTTCCGCATTTTGTCATGTTACAATCAAAAAATGTGAATGTATTTTATTGGGATTTTATGTGATAAACCAACACAAAGTGGCACATAATTGTGAAGTGGAAGGAAAATTATAAATGGTTTTCCACATTTTTTACAAATACATATCTGAAAAGTGTGGCGTGCATTTGTATTCAGCCCCTTTACTCTGATACCCCTAACTAAAATCTAGTGGAACCAATTGCCTTAAGAAATCACCTATTTAGTAAACAGAGTCCACCTGTGTGTAATTTAACCTCAATATAAATACAGCTGTTCTGTTCTCAGAGGTTTGTTATAGAACCAACAGCATCATGAATGCCAATGAACACACCAGACAGGTCAGGGATAAAATTGTGGAGAAGTTTAAAGCAGGGTTAGGTTATAAAAAAATATCCCAAGCTTTGAACATCTGATGGAGCACTGTTCAATCTATCAACCAAAAATGGAAAGAGTATGGCACAACTGCAAACCTACCAAGACATGGCCGTCGATCTAAACTGACAGGCTGGGCAAGGAGTACATTAATCAGAGAAGCAGCTAAGAGGCCCATGGTAACTCTGGAGGAGCTACAGAGATCCACAGCTCAGTGGGAGAATCTGTCCACAGGACAACTATTAGTCGTGCACTCCACAAATCTGGCCTTTATGGGAGAGTGGCAGGAAGAAAGCCATTGTTGAAAGAAAGCCATAAGAAGTCCCATTTGTAGTTTGCGAGAAAGTCATGTGGGGGACACAGCAAACATGTGGAAGAAGGTACTCTGGTCAGATGAGACCAAAATGTATCGTTTTGGCCTAAAAGCAAAACGCTATGTGCAGCAGAAAACTAACACTGCATATCACCCTGAACACACTATCCCCCCCATGAAACATGGTGGTGACAGCAACATGTTGTGGGGATGCTTTTCTTAACCAGGAACAGGGAAACTGGACAGAGTGGATGGGAAGATGGATGGAGCCAAATACAGGGCAATCTTAGAAGAAAACCTGTTAGAGTCTGCAAAAGGCTAGAGACTGGGGTGGAGGTTCACTTTCCAGCAGGACAACGACCCTAAACATACAGCCAGAGCTACAATGGAATGGTTTTGATCAAAGCATATTCATGTGTTAGAATGGCCCAGTCAAAGTCCAGACCTAAATCCAATTGAGAATCGGTGGCAAGACCTAAAAATTGATGTTCACAGACCCTCTACATCCAATCTGACAGAGCTTGAGGTATTTTGCAAAGAAAAATGGGCACAATTTTCACTCTAGATGTGAAAAGCTGGTAGAGACATACCCAAAAAGACTTGCAGCTGTAATTGCAGCGAAAGGTGGTTCTACAAAGTATTGTCTCATGGGGGCTGAATACAAATGCATGCCACACTTTTCAGATTTTGTAAAACATTTTGAAAAACATTTATCATTTTCCTTCTACTTCACAATTATGTGCCACTTTGTGTTGGTCTATCACATACAATTCCAATAAAATGCATTTACCTTTTTAGTTGGAAAATGTCAAGAGATATGAATACTTTTTCAAGGTACTCTAGGTAGTAGACTGAAGATGTGTCAGCTAAGCAGCAACAGTGAGCAGCATCTTGGCCCTGCCTGAAGATGCCCAACATAGGAATGCAAGACAGTGGATCCAGGTACATTTGGCGTTTTGAGGTTTATAAAAACAAAAAACAAAACACAGACTAGGTAAGAGGGTAAGGTAATGTAAAGGTGAGGGAAGGAATCAAGTTTTATACTCTGTTACCAGCTTTTGTGCTTTAGATATATTCTTACTACTGTGTTGATAGGTCAACCCAATTGCAAATATAATTTCAACTGTAATTGCAACAGAACTGAATTCAGCATAAATAACTTGTCTGCTTTGCCTAGGGCAGAATAAATACAGTAAACAGCTCCATGCCTTACAACACACATATTGTGATCATATGTTCATATTTTTTTGTCAAATATGCAAAGATCCAGTAAAAATTTGATAAAAGGAAGGGATGCAACAGCTGCTTAAAGTAATGAAAAGGCTTGTTTAAAAAAAAAAAAAAAAATCTGCCTAATGGTTATTTGCACTGCATATTTTATCTAAAAAATATTGGCCTTTCTGCCTATGACAGCAAAAAGTTTGATACAACTAAAAGTCACGCTGGTTGCTAAGCAATACTAGGTCTGCCATAACACTCACTGGATTCATTTAGACCAGTGGTTCTCAACCTCAGCCATCAAGATCCCCCAACAAGCCATGTTTTTCAGGTTTTCCTTTACTTTGCACAGCTGCTTTAAATCAATATCAATGACATGGTATTGATAAGAGCTATTTTATCTAAGGAAAGTTCTCAAAACATGGCCCGTTGGGGGTACTTGAGGACTGAGGCTGAGAACCACTGATTTAGACCAACATCACTGTGCATCTAAACACATTTACAGGAAAGCCTCCTGGCTTTAGAATCAAAGGTTTCTGTAACTTCTGCTGGATCTCAGGTCCTAGTGTAATCTTGGGTGCTGCCCTCTCTTTGCCTCACAGTTCCAGTTGTCCTTTAATCAGACAGGACTATGTCAGCCCCACTGTAATGCCGCGTACACACGACCGGACTTTTCGTCGGACTTGGTCCGGCGGACTGGAATCCATCGGACAATTTGATCGTGTGTGGGCTCCAGCGGACTTTTTCTTTCCAAAAGTCCGGCGGACCTAGAAATAAAACTTGCTTCAAATCTTTCTGACAGACTCGAGTCGGGTCGAAAAATCCGGTCCTCTGTGTGCTAGTCCGACGGGCTAAAACCGACGCTAGGACAGCTATTGGCTACTGGCTATAAACTTCCTTTTTCTACGTCATTACGTTAGAATCCGTCAGACTTTTGGAGTGATCGCGTGTGGCCAAGTCCGTTCGTTTGAAAGTCAAGTGGACCTCAGCTGGAAAGTCCGTCGGATTGTCCGCCGGACCAAGTCCATCGAAAAGTCCGGTCGTGTGTATGCGGCATAAGGAGTAGTGCCTCCACAATACCTGGATTACACTTGTTCTTGTTCAACAGCATAAAAGCAATCCTGCATTCCAAAGAACATTACCACTAACAGTCACGGCGATGCAAAAATTAAAAACATAGAGAGGTGATCTTATCTGGTTTGTTTAATTCAAAAACAATTATAAATCAATTAAGTATCTGTTTGTCAATGTATTGCCAAGAGTTCCCCTGTAAGGTAAAAAAAACACATTTCCTAAAGGTCAATGATTAATTTTAAAACCATATTTAAGCCAATTTATTATTACTATTTGTAGAGAGACAAAAACATATATGCATCAGCTACAACCTATCATCTTTTCCAATACTGTACATATCCAAACTTATTTTATATTAGTATTCAATACGGATGACAGACACATCCAGTTTTTAAAACATAGGGGTTGATTTACTAAAACTGGAGAGTGCTAAATCTGGTGCAACTGTGCTTAGTAGCCAATCAACTTATAACTTCAGCTTGTTCAATTAGGCTTTGACAAAAGAGCGGCACCATTTTTTTCACTCTCCAGTTTTAGCAAATCAACCACATTATACTCTATCCAAACCCAAAATTGGAAGCTTGGTTCTTTTTTTATTTTATAATAGTAAGTAAATGTGCTCCTATGACAGTGCTTAAACATTTACATATTCTAGAACACAAAAACGTGTAAATTCCTCTTCAGATCTACTGTCATTTATAAAGAACGGACTCAAGAAAATAGTTATATTGTTCAGCAATTGGTGCTGCTGTTTAGTATATCAAATTACTCCTAAGACACATACAGTCTTCAATTTCTTCTGCTTGATGAAGTGCAAATGAAAGTAGCACTGCAGTATGAATACTGTACTTTTCTTTGCATCAGGGGAGCCATGGGCTTGGATATTTATCCTTTAAAATGAAAATGCAAAATGTTGACTTTCCACAACTTATGATTTTTTATTTTTTTTTGCAGGTTGTAAGTTGAAATGAATTTCAAGCAATTTCACCTATTTTAGCCATAGAAAATGAATAAACAATATAAGTAGTGTGCTGATTTCCCATGCTATAGATAATCTGGAAGGAAGACATTTTCAGATAAAGTAAATAGTACTCAATAAGGCAAGCTTCCTGCAGCAAGTGTATGTTTGTATTGTTTTCTTAAAACAAAGGTTGCAAAAGAATGTTCATATACATTTGACATACCGTGGCACCTGCCAGCCGTGTCTTCTCTGAATGCTCAATATATGTAGTATGTTTTCTTCTTGTTTAACTTTGTGCTCTGCAGGTCTTCTGGAAATGCGTACGACTCCAATGGTGCACAAGGGAACATCAATGTCAATGCAGAAGAAGGGATGACAGAAGCCACTAGAGAACAGCTTACTGCTGTTTTATATACAATTTTAATTGAGCTTTCTATGTCTCCTGCAGCAAAGCCCTAGACTACTAGTACAATCTGTAACAAATAAAGAATTAGGTAGATGTCATGTGGGCATTGAGCACAATGCATTTCCAGCTGAAATGCTACACTCTTCAGTAAGGGCTCTGTTTAAACTGCATGGATGGCAGGTTTTTCATAAAACAGTCTTTGCACCCAGGTTCACATTGCTGTATTCTACAGGTGAACATGTTGCTGTTTGTAATTTTTTTCATAGATTGTCGGAATTTACATTAATTTTTGCATTCATAGTTTACTGAATAACCAATTTAAATGGCAACACAAAAGTGTAAAGTGCAGTGGTCCATAACCAGTCAGAAGTCAAATTTGACTGTTCTTATTAGCTCGAATTTATGAAAAATAAAAGTTGATTGGCTGCCCTAAATTACTATGCATTGTTATTCTGTATATGTTGTTGTTGTTAAAAAAAGCTTTGTACTTTTATTGTTAGGAATACAGATTATCCCAAATTCAGTGAAATATGAGCAGACCATTATTATTTTTTTGCCCGAGGCACCATTCAAAACAGCATTAGGATTACCCTTGTTTGTCGCAGTGCTGTTTTAAAGATGGTCTTGGTGAGTATTGTGGGACCCAGGGGAGTTTATTGTTGGAATCACAGGTGGTGAATGGCAGCCACAGCCCAGCACTTGGGAGCTCAATCAATCAGATTGTCATTGAAACTTCCTGTGAGTTCCAGCAGACATCTTCACATAGAAGGCATGGCCACCCATTGCTAATAACAGAGAACAATAGATTACCATAATAAGTGAATTATTTCTGCACAGGTGCATTGGGGCTGGATCAGGGCCCCCCTGACCTGAAGAAAAAAAAAAATAAGTAAAAAAAAAGAAAAATAAATTAAACAGATAATAACATAAATACATAAAGTCATTAATTAATTGTCAAATGTTAACAAATATGCTGAATGCCTTAGATTAGGCATCACTTAATGGCAGACCGTGGGCTGGGCCCAGACTGAATGACAGTCCTAATCTGACCACTGCGTCCATGCCATTCAGGAGCCTGAGTGCCTTTTTTTCTCCACTTCTTTTTCACTGCCTTGTCTAGCCACACTGTAAGGGCCAGATTCCTCTCCCAGCTCCCACCCTATGCTATGCTGTGTAACGTAGGATGGTAGAAGTGTGCTGTGAAGCGGGGGAGGGGCAGATGTTATGTGGGCTGAGGACACTGATGTAAAGGGTGAGTTTGATGTATCTGAAGAGGGGGCTGTGATGTGAAGAAGGCAAATACACTGGGGGGCTTTGATGTGAAGGGGGCTGCGAATACTGATGTGAAGGAGCCTTAGGACACTGATGTGAAGGAAGGATTTGGTGTGACTTGGGCTGTGGACACTGATCTGAAGGCAGTCTGTGATGTGAAGGGGGCTATGATGTGAAGGAGGCTGAGGACACTGTTGTAAAGGGAAGGATGTGATGTGAAGGAGCCTTAGGACACTGATATGAAGCTGGGAACTGTTATGTGAAGAGGAGGCCATGATGTAATATGAAGGGACAGGCTGTGATGTGAAAGGGATTGTGACATAAAGAGAGGGGCTGTGATGTGAGGGATGGGTCTGTTATATCAAGGGAGGCTCTGATGTGAAGGGGGGACTGAAGATACTGATGTAAAGGAGGTACAGTGATGTAATGGAGAAGCTGGGATGTAAGGGGGGACTGTGATGTAAAGGAGGGGTTTTAGGACACTGATGAGAAGGGGGCTGTGATGTGAAGAGGGGTTTTAGGACACTGATGAGAAAAGGGGCTGTGATGTGAAGAGGGGTTTTAGGACACTGATGAGAAAAGGGGCTGTGATGTGAAGAGGGGGTTTTAGGACACTGTGTTGTGAAGAGATGACTGCGATATAAAGGGGACTGTGATGAGAAGGATCCAACTCATAGCACAAACAGACCTATGTGGAAAGCAAATTTTACTGACCCGCCTTGAATTTGAATTCAATGCCTATGCATTAGATGATTAATTAATCGTGTAAGTGTCAAACATACAAATTAGCAACTGCAATGCCATTCAGAAGTTTTGCAAACCTGTAAAAATGTGCTAAATTCTTTTAACAAATACCTGAAAAAAAAACACACTGGACTGCATCTGGTGTGAACCTTAATGTTCTTCAGCAAATATCCAGACCACTAGCCATGGTGATTTGGCCCCCCGGACTTCATACAGAAGATTGTTTCTCTAACTGATAGCTATTGGATGTTGAATAGATATTGTCTAGTATTTACGTATAACATCTAATAGCTTGAGATGTGTGATCATACAAATCCTGAACTGCCCCTCAACTCATACTCTTTGAAGAAATCTTTATAGACTGTCATAACTAGAGCACATATTACACTTGTTTTAATTAACAGTTATTAATTAATTGCTCATCAAAAGATTATTATCCCACAGTTTATTTTATGAAGGAAATTGTTAGAAGCTATAACTGTCTACATATATTTGTTCTGTTATACAGTATACTACTGAATACTTATATTGAAGTAAGGCGGGAACAGTACACAATAACCTGGTAGGACAGATACCCAGCCAGGCACACTCACAGTTTCCAGTAACGTGAAGCAGTAGGTTCCAGTCGAACTGATGTGTCTGTTGAGAAGGGGCAGAATATGGCTCAGCAGTCTCATGCAAAATCAGGGAGGTATCCAAAGAGATGCAATTCTATGCTTTCCCACCTTGTCAGAAACCTTTCCCTACCACTAGTACTGTCCCTAACAGAAGGGATACCTTTCCCTACTCTACCCACTCTCATAGAACACGCCAAACCCAGGAGCCAGGGTCTTAAATAGACTCTGCTACACCTAAGATCAGAGTCACATGGGTGGCCAGCATCCAACCAGATTGCTGCCCTAATGACTCAGAAAACTATGACTTTCTTCTGCATTACCCCTGTGGTTGAGCATCACCTACAGTGGAGACAGCAGACTGTACCTGCCTACAAGTGGATGCAGATGCAGTAGTTGCATGGATGCGCAGACATTCTATGTTCAAATCCATGCACTTGCTCCTGCTCGCATTTCGGTTTTTGACATGTGACTATCCGTGCAGCTGCTGCGTCAGAATTCACGTCTATAGACTTCTTGTGTGCAGATCCAAGGTGGATTTACATGTGGTAAAATGCAGCTTAGCAAGGAGGACAGGTCTCAGCGCCCATCTGAATGAGCCCTATATATCTTTCAGTCAGCCAAAACTGGTATTCTTCATATACTATTTAATTAATTGAAGATGCAACCACAAATGGTTTAGTCCCTAATATAATAAAATATTGGTTCAGTGGGCAGTTCTGCTCTGCCTAATGTGAAGATCTGTTCTCTGTCTCTTCACAGGTAAACTATGCACTAATGCTGCTGCTCTTCACATCCATATAAAACTGAATATTGACTGATTGCTATCAATCTGCCTATGATAAACTATGCATCTATGCTGCTGCTTTTCACCATCTGTAGCCCTGTCCCCATTATTGTGATGTTTATTTTGTTCTAATTTTACCTAAATTAGGGGCTGATCTATGCACTCTTGCGCCTCTTGTAGTCTGATTTTGGTGTGAAAACTTTGCCCTGCTAACCATGTGTCTTTTAAAAACT
>CM053026.1:622177099-622224013 GCA_028564925.1 Lithobates sylvaticus | reverse complement strand
ACTCTAGAAAAAATAAAAAACAAAAAGGTTAGAAGAACCTGGATTTCTCACTAAGTCACATGAAAGGCAGATGTGCCAAATAAAAAGAGCAATTTAAAAATAAAACTGTACACCGTGGTCCTGAAGAATATAAATCATCATGCAAGTAATTATCATTACACATAGGATTTGTAATACAAAAAGCCTAAGAATTTGTGTACATGCATCTGCCTCTGCAAAACATATGTTGTTTTTTTTCTTTCTTTTTTTTTTTACAGTCAGTTTTTTTTTTAAACTTAATCAGTGATACCAGTGCACACTACATACAGTGTTGTTCCTGTGTGAAATGCATATGAAAAATAGCTAAAGGATATCAACAAAAATCTAATTCCCATACTGGTGCATACACTGTTTAGCTACCCACGTGCACTTGATTCCCGCAGGGACTCTATCTATTTAACATTTGTATGGATTTCAAAGTGTGCATGGCTTTGGTCCAGGTAGTCCAGTTTTCTCTCAGATGCGTAGCATCTTTATCTTTATTGTTAAATATGCAATTCTATGAGTATGGCAGGGACTTCATATTGGGATGGCCTAAGGCAGTCATGTCCAAAGTCCGGCCGTGTGCCATTTGCGGCCCGCGGTCGGGTTTTATACGGCCCCTACTTGCCCCCAGCTTTTCTCACTCTTGTGGCCCCCCTGGCTCCGCACATTGACTTTGAAAAATCTGTTGCTACAGTGAGTTCCTGAGCGCCTCACTGACAAGCTGGGGCTGGGGCGTGTGCGGCAGCTGCAGAGCTTAAAGTGCCTGTGATTGGCGGCGGCGGGGATTGGCGACAGTGATTGGCTGCCTCTCATTGACAAGCAGGGGCTGGGGGTGTTCCAAAAGCCTCAGGAAAGCTGAGAGCACGCGCCGCCAATAGCAGACACTGAGTTATCTGCAGCTGCCGCAGGGACATCTCTCAGTGCCTGTGATTGGCGGCAGGGATTGGCGGCGGTGATTGGCTGCGGGCCCTCTCACTGATAAGCAGGGGCCGGGGGTGTTCCAAAAGCCTCCGGGAAGCTGACAGCACGCCCCGCCAATAGCAGACACTGAGTTATGTCCCTGTGGCAACTGCAGATCTCTCAGGGCCTGTGATTGGCGGCGGGGATTGGCGGTGGTGATTGGCTGTTGCCGCAGGGACATAACTCAGTGTCTGCTATTGGCGGCGCGTGCTGTCAGCGTCCTCGCATGTTGGAAACTGAAGTGAGAGGCGCTCGGGGAGAAAGATAAAGGGAAAGAAAGAAAGATAAAGAGAAATAAAAAGAGAAAGAAAGATAAAGAGAAATAAAGAGAAAGAAAGGGAAAGAAAAAGAGAAAGAAAGATAAAGATAAGTCAACAGACAGCCTTTATTATATGTAATGTACTTTAGAATGTTCCTGACATATATTTCAGCTTCCTGGATTTTTTTTTTTTTTTCATCCAGCCTTCATATATGAAAGGCAGAGTGATTTAACACCTGTTTAGATTTTTCATCCATGTGACAAAATTAAAAGTATGCCGTTTGCAATAAACTTTGGTTAAAAATTAAATTTGCATTTAATTTTAATGGTTCAAAAAAAGTCAGGCAAAATGGTCGGCCCTTGTGCATGTTCACTTCATGAAATCTGGCCCTCTTTGAAAAAAGTTTGGACACCTCTGGCCTAAGGGAAATTGCATGTATGGGACAGTAGGCAGAACATATATATCCTATTAACTTATACAGTATCTCACAAAAGTGAGTACACCCACATTTTTGTAAATTAAATTATATTATATCTTTTCATGTGACAACACTGAAGAAATTACACTTTGCTACAATGTAAAGTAGTGAGTGTACAGCTTGTATAACAGTGTAAATTTGCTGTCCCCTCAAAATAACTCAACACACAGCCATTAATGTCTAAACCGCTGGCAACAAAAGTGAGTACACCCCTAAGTGAAAATGTCCAAATTGGGCCTAAAGTTTCAATACTTTATGTGGCCACCATTTTTCTAGCACTGCCTTAACCCTCTTGGGCATGGAGTTCACCAGAGCTTTATAGGTTGCCCCTGGAGTCCTCTTCCACTCCTCCATATTGACATTGCGAAGCTGGTGGATGTTAGAGACCTTGCGCTCCTCCACCTTCCATTTGAGGATGCACCACAGATGCTGAATATAGTTTAGGTCTGGAGACATGCTTGGTCAATCTATAACCTTTACCATCAGCTTCTTTAGCAAGGCAGTGGTCATCTTGGAGGTGTGCTTGGGGTCATTATCATGTTGGAATACTGCCCTGCGGCCCAGTCTCTGAAGGGAGGGGATCATGCTCTGCTTCAGTATATCACAGTACATGTTGGCATTCATGGTTCCCTCAATGAACTGTAGCTTTATAATTATATCGACAGCATATTTATCTCAGCTATTTCAAGCTCAAGCTAATAAAATGACAACACAAAGGGGTTGATTTACTAAAGGCAAAAAGACTGTGCACTTTGCAAGGTGCAGTTGCACCAGAGCTTAGTAGATGAGCAGAAGCTCTGCTGACTTGCATCATCCAATCATGTACAAGCAAAATGTTGTTTTTTTATTTTCCTTGCACATGATTGGGTACTCTTTGCAAAGTGAAGCCTTACCTCATTTACTAAGCTTTGGAGCAATTGCACTTTGCAAAGTGCACAGTCTACTTGCCTTTAGTAAATTAACACCAATGTCCCATTTCTTAAGAAATGGAAAAAAACCTCATAACTCAAGCCACGACAAGGGAGGGAGGATGGGACGTTCTTCTTCTTGAATCCTCCCCGACTGCTTTAGTAATGACGCATTTTCTTTTCTTTTATAGGTACTGACTAATGCCAAGACCGTTGAAAAACACTTTAACCAATCATAGGTAAGTACCACAATGGGTTTATGTACTAAAGAAATGGAGATTGTACATGTAGCAAAAGTGAGCTTTATTAACCACTTGATACATTTTCAGCTTTCGGTGCTCTCACATTTTGAATGACAATTACTGTACCTATTTGAAAATGTCCTTTTTTTCACACAAATAGAGCTTTTCTTTATTTTGGTGGTATTTAATCACCGCTGTTTTTGTTTTTTTTTTTTTTTGCGCTATAAAAGAAAAGAGACCGAAAATTCAGTAAAAAAAAGCATTTTTCTTCGTTTGTTTTATAAAATTTTGCAAATTAGTAATTTTTCTTCATATATTTTGGCAAAAATTTATACCCCTAGATATCTTTGGTAAAAATAACCCAAATCGGTGTATATTATTTGGTCTTTGTGAAAGTTAGTCCACAAGAGAGTCCACAAGCTATGGTGCCAATCTCTGAAAATTGATCACACCTGAAGTACTGACGGCCTATCTCATTTCTTGAGACCCTAACAAGCCAGGAAAGTACAAATACCCCCCCAAATGACCCCTTTTTGGAAAGAAGACATTCCAAGGTATTTAGTAAGATGCATGGTGAGTTTTTTGAAGTTGTAATTTTTTCCCACAATTCTTTGCAAAATCAAGATTTTCTTTTCTATTTTCTTTTTTTTCACAAAATTGTTATATTAGCAGGTTATTTCTCACACATAGCATATGCATAGCACAAATTACACCCCAAAACACAATCTACTACTCCTCCTGAGTATGGCGATACCACATGTGTGAGACTTTTACACAGCGTGGCCACATACAGAGGCCCAACATGCAGGGAGTGTCATCAGGCATTCTTGGAGCATAAATTACACATATAATTTCTTGACTACCTCTTGCACTTTTGAAGGCCCTGGAAAACCAGGACAATGCAAACGCCCCAAAAATGACCCCATTTTGGAAAGAAAACAACCCAATGTATAATCTATGAGGCATATCGAGTCTTTCGAACATGTCATTTTTTCTACAAGTTTTTGGAAAATGTGTAAAGAAAATTAAACCACATTTTTTTTTACACAATATTTCGAACACATAACATGTACATGGCAAAAATTACACCCCAAAATAGATTCTCCTACTCCTCCTGAGTACGGCAATACCACATGTGTGAGACTTTTCCACAGCGTGGCCACATACAGAGGACCAACATGCAGGGAGCGCCGTCAGGTGTTCTAGGGACATAAGTTTCAAATCTAATTTGACTACCTATTACACTTTTGTGAGGCACCGTAGTGGCATGGATGAGCATGAATGGGGATAGATGAGCATGAATGGGGATGGATGAGCCGTGGATAGGGATGGCTGAGCATGAATGAGTATGGCCGGGTACGGCTGAGTATGGCCGGGTAAGGCTGAGTATGGATGGGTACGGCTGAGTATGGATGGGTACGGCTGAGTATGGATGGGTATAGATGGGATGGCTGGGTACGGCTGAGTATGACTGAGTACGATTGAGTATGGCTGGGTATGGCTGGGTATGGCTGGGTATGGCTGAGTATGGCTGGGTATAGCTGAGTACGGCTGGGTATGGCTAATTATGGATGGGGGTGGATGGGATGGCTGAGCATGGATGGATGGATGAGTATTGCTGAGGATGGATGGATGAGTATGCCAAGTATGGATGAGGATGGGTATGCAGAGTATGGATGGATGGGTATGCAGAGTATGGATGGATGGGTATGCAGAGTATGGCTGGGTATGCAGAGTATGGCTGGGTATGAAGAGTATGGACGGGTATGCAGAGTATGGACGGGTATGCAGAGTATGGACGGGTATGCAGAGTATGGACGGGTATGCAGAGTATGGACGGGTATGCAGAGCATGGCAGAGTATGGCTGGGTATGCAGGGTATGGCTGGGTATGCAGAGTATGGACGGGTATGCAGAGTATGGACTGGTATGCAGAGTATGGACGGGTATGCAGAGTATGGACGGGTATGCAGAGTATGGACGGGTATGCAGAGTATGGACGGGTATGCAGAGTATGGACAGGTATGCAGAGTATGGACGGGTATGCAGAGCATGCAGAGAATGGCTGGGTATGCAGAGTATGGACGGTTATGCAGAGCATGCAGAGTATGGACGGGTATGCAGAGTATGGCTGGGTATGCAGAGCATGCAGAGTATGGCTGGGTATGCAGAGTATGGACGGGTATGCAGAGCATGCAGAGTATGGACGGGAATGCAGAGTATGGATGGGTATGCAGAGCATGCAGAGTATGGACGGGTATGCAGAGTATGGACGGGTATGCAGAGCATTCAGAGTATGGACAGGTATGCAGAGCATGCAGAGTATGGATGGGTATGCAAAGCATGCAGAGCATGGCTGGGTATGCAGAGCATGCAGAGCATGGCTGGGTATGCAGAGCATGGCTGGGTATGCAGAGCATGGCTGGGTATGCAGAGTATGGCTGGGTATGCAGAGCATGGCTGGGTATGCAGAGTATGGACAGGTATGCAAAGTATGGCTGGGTATGCAGAGCATGGCTGGGTATGCAGAGTATGGGCAGGTATGCAGAGTATGGCTGGGTATGCAGAGTATGGCTGGGTATGCAGATTATGGATCGGTGAGCAGGGATGGATCTCTCCCTGAGCAGGCTGTGGGCACTACACATGCAGCCCACAGCACTGCTGCCACCGATCTCTCCCCTCTCCGCTCACACTTGACGGATAGGGGAGGGAGGAACCGGAAATCACGCCAGTCATTTGACGGCACGATCACGTGGTAAACGGCCGCGATCAGCGGCCGTTCACCGTGATGCGCCGGGTCCTCTGGACCCGGTGGTCACGGAAGTTCTCGGATGCGCGCCCCAGGGGGGACGTCACTGTACGCCCTCCCAGAGTTAACAAACCGCCCTGTAGCCGTCATTCGGCTATGGGCCGGTTGTTAACTGGTTAAGAAGCTGTGTTTACTCAATTACCTAGCAATCATGTGCACACAAAGTCCTGCTTTTTGCCTCCTCTGTGCATTACTGTATATTCAAAGTGAATAAGGTTCACCTTGTTTATTGTGCATTGTGAATATACATTTTTCATGTTGCTAAGTGACCAGCCTCTATTCCTTTAGTAATCAACCCCATGTGTGCTTTAGAAACACAGCAAATACATACTAATTACAAAATACCAGACTTCTAAATCATCCACCTAACATAGGGGAAATAGTTTATAAAAAATGCAGTATGTTACAGTTAAGTCTAGCCCAACTTTTTTTTGGACTGGGAAAGGGATGGAACCTCTGACGGGTTTTTATTTGTGGCCTGCATCCTCTTACTTCCTACCAAAACAATACAACTTTTTTTTTGGACAGGGAAAGGGATGGAACCTCTGACGGGTTTTTATTTGTGGCCTGCATCCTCTTACTTCCTACCAAAACAATACAACTTTTTTTTTACTAAAATGGGGAAGTGTTGGAATTTTTCTGTCCCAACAACAACCACCACCTTCATTTCTCGTATTGCTGACAAAGAAAACAGGGAGTAGGGTGACATCTCCTTCACAGGGTCAATTAATAAAAACTTTAGTATTTAGGCTTATTGGGTTGATTTACTAAAGGCAAATAACTGTGCACTTTGCAAAGTGCAGATACACTCTGCAAGTGCAATTGCTTCAGAGCTTGATAAATAGGGTAAAGCTTCACTTTTTAAAGAGTACCCAATCACGTGCAAGTAAAATGAAAAAAAAAAAGCATTTTTACTTGCACATGATTGGATGATGGAAGTCAACAGAGCTTCTGCTCATTTACTAAGCTCTGGAGCATAAGTCTATTTGTCTTTAGTAAATCAACCCCATTGAGTCTATCAAAAAAAAAAATGTTTTGGTTGGCATTAGGCTTTAAAACTTCATTTTATATTACCGTAGTCTTTTTGAATATTCTCTTAGATTTCTAGAGAGCTAAAATTCATTATGTCCTAAATGATACCTTTATTATGAGGAAGTGCTGCAAAATGTTCTTGTCATTCATGCCAAGCTGGTACAGAATATCTATTATTAATGTCTTTCATTCCATGCTAACCTTCATTAATCAAGCATAAAGTAGCTATGCTTGCAAAGAGTACTGGAGCTTTCTTTTGGAACAAAAGCTGAGAAAGATAGAATGATAGACAATTGCTCTATCTGGGTATTAGAATCATGTTGTTCCCTACTGATACTCAGTAAGGTTGGACCTTGACAACACGCAATGTCATTTGAGATTGGTGAATCCCATATGTTTACTTCATCTGCATTGATTTGGTGTATACTTTTTGTAAATTTTTATTTAAGCATTCAAAGGATACATTTGAATGAAGAAGGCTGCTGTACCTTTGTTGTTCATTCGCAGGCTGGGGACAGGGTGGCAATATACTGTAGCTGCATTATATAACCTCAGTAAAGAAAAGCCAGATCAACTTGACTGTGCTGCCTATCGGAGCTGTATAAATCTCATAAATCATTTAGCAGGTAAAGAAATTTAAATTTAAATTTGTGCCTTTATCTATTAGCCTGGAGTTTAGCTATAAAAAGAGAAATCTCCCACACTGGACTTCCTAATGATCTGACTTACTGCCAGTACTATTGTAGCATAAAAAAAGTAAAGATTTAGAGTCTTTGCATTCTTTCAAAGCCATCTATGTTCACACTAAAGGAGATATTGTTGAAATATGAAGGTACTGTAATGTTGAAAATATGAAAACAAATCCAAGAGTTAATTTGTATTGAATAGATAATTAATGCTATTAATCATAGACGTACACACCATATATTAATTTTACTGGAACAAAATGTACTGTTAATTAGTTATGAAAATTCATCAGAATCACTTTCTTGATATTTTTGTCTTATAAAATAGTAAAGCAAATGATGTTAAATTGTTAAATTTTTTCCCTGATGATTGTTTTAGTCAATTTAACCATTTATGTCTATATTGACAAAAAAGAAGTAACACCAACAGAATTCACATACAGACCAACACAATCTACACATACTGTATATTATCTCATAAGACAGCATATAAATATTCAGTGAAATGGAAAAACAGGTGGCATGTCAGGAGGAGATCTTATGCAGTTATGATTTTTAGAGTATGTAGCATAGACAATGATCTCCAGCCATCAATAGTCTATACATCAAGGTTGAAGGCATTCCCAGTATCATGCAGACCTGAGGTCAGAATTACAGTGGGTATAGAAAAGAATCACCCCCCTTTTAAAATATTCACTGTTGTGATCAATCGTCATTGTTGCTGTGCAGCCTGTAATGAAGACAGACACAGTTTTTGTTTTATCCAGCTGTATTTACTCAGTGCAACTTATAACATCCAAGTGAAAGATACAACACCAACATGTCAGAAAAAAATAATCAAAAACTGAATCACTAAGGCTGGCCATACATGTTCAATGTTCTTGTACAAATTTTCTTTAGATTTACCAAAAAGCATGTAATACAAGCTCAAAACTAAACAACACTTTCAATTGTATCCAATTAGGCAGGCCCTTGCACTACATAGTTGAAGGTAAATCTAAAGAAAATTGTACAGTACATTTTAAGAAAATTGTATAATGTATGGCCAGCCTTAGTTAGATCGTCCCTCTCCTCAAAATGAAACTATATGAGGTGTAGCTAGTCACCTTCCCAATGGCACACAAAGCCACTTGGATTTCAATTGTGATCAGCTGTGGTCATTTTGATTAGCTCAGCATGAAAAGAGCTTTCCTGGAGCATTTCAGACCCTGATAGTGCAACTGAAGCAAACGATCAACTATAGGTGGCAAGGCACTGTCCCCGGGATCTCCGGGATAAAGTTGTGGACAGGTACAAGTCAGGAGATGGATACAAAACAATTTCAAAGGCTTTATCAATGCCTAGAAGCACAGTGAAATCTATTATTAAGAAGTGGAAGGTATTTGGTACAACACAGACCCTCCCTGGATCAGGACGAAACACCAAACTGGATAAAAGAGGCATGAGGAAACTGGTCAGAGAGGCTACCAAGAGGGCTACAGCAACAATATCATAAATTCTCCACAAATGTGGCTTGCATGGGAGGGTTGCAAGAAAAAAGCCACTACTCAAAAAAGGCAACATGCATTTACGAGTTTTGCCAAAATTCACCTTAAAGATTCTGAGGCCAGAGGAAAAAGTGTTATGGTCGGATGGGACTAAAATTACATTATGTGGCTTCAACACCAAACGATATGTATGGTGGAAATTTAATACAGCTCACCATCCAAATAACACCATTCTTACAGTAGAGCATGGAGATGATAATATCTGTTATGGGGGTGTTTCTCTGCAGCAGGGACTGGAGCACTTGTCAGGATAGACAGAAAAATAGATAGGGGAAAAATACCGTCACATTCTTGAGGAAAATCTGCTGCCCTCTGCCAGAAAGTTGTCAATGAGAAGAAGGTTTACCTTCCAACATGATGGTGACCAAAATCACACAGCAAAAATGACCACACAGTGGTTGAAGGAGAAAAGGGTGAATGTCCTTGCATGGCCTAGTCAGAGCCTAGACTGCATCCTCATTGAAAATCTGTGGACTGACTTAAAGTCAGTCCTGTTCTGCAAAGAAGTGTGGGCAAATATTGCAAAGTCTAGATGTGAAAAATTTGTAGAGACATATCCCAACAGTCTAAAGACCATAATTAAAGCAAAAGGTGGTTCAACAAAATATTGACACAAAGGGATGATCCTTTGTCCAACCCAGTGATCCTGTTTTTGATTTTTTTTCTGACATGTTGATGTTAAAACTTTTGGATGTTATAAGTTGCACTGAGTAAATACAGCTGCATAAAACAAAAGATGTGTCTGTCTTCATTTCAGGCTGCAAAGCAACACAAAATTATTATTTTAAAGGGGGGAGGGGTGATTCTTTTCTATATCCACTGTACATCTACACTTTCTCTTTCTCTAACAGTACATGGTTGAGTGACCATATATTGCTGAATGATTAGCTGGTGGATTTGATTTTAAGCTGTAAAAGCAAGAGTGACTTAGATGCACTGGAACTGACCCTTTTTTTGGCTGACAAGCTATATTATTAAAGCGGGATTGTACTGAAAAAAAAAAATTTAAAAGCCAGCAGCTACAAATACTGCAGCTGCTGACTTTTAAAAAATGGACACTTACTTGTTCCAGGGTCCAGCGGTGTCGGCAGCAGAGGCCGATCGATCGCTCGGCTCCCTGCTGTAGCCGGCGCCATTCTCGGTGAGGGAATCAGGAAGTGGCTTCACTTCCCGATTCCCTACTGCGCATGCGCGAGTCGCGCGGCGCAATGAGAATCCTCAGCGCCGTCTGCCGGGTCACGTGTGTGTCCCGGCAGACAGCGCGCCGGGACAGGAGGTGACGTAAACTCCCGTGGGAGTTTATGCCCGGAAGTGGGTGCAGATACCTGTCTTAGACAGGTATCTGCACCCCCCTCCCCCCTGAAAGGTGCCAAATGTGACACCGGAGGGGGGGAGGGTTCCGAAAAGCGGGAGTTCCACTTTAGGGTGGAATCCCCCTTTAATAACCTATTATAATTTATATTATACTCCAGGGGTCAAGAGTGACCAATTTATCCTGGACATTAGATTGACTGCTATCAACCTTGATTTACTAGCTGTAGGCCCACATTACATGAATTACACAACAAAGCACCATCCCTTTACCCCTTATGTCTGTTATCCTTGTATAAAGACTAAAACATGTACATTTTACCAAATTTGTATTAATGGTTTCTCCTTGAAATAGCTAGTTGAAGATTTTTGGTATGATATCGGATGCAAAATATAAAAGGAATCAGATAAAATTTTGTCCCAGGAACCTGTGGCTTTCAGATATACAGCTGGCTTTTCTTATAGTTTTCTCGTATTAACAATTTATAGGTTTGACACTTAAAGCTGAACGCAGAAATAATAGACACACATTAATGCAGCTCTATAAATATTATTATAAACGTAAAAAGCATTTTGTTAAATGCAAGCAATGTAAGTCTTGACCTGGTATCAGCCTTTTGCAGTCTCGAAGTGGGATTGGAGTGTGAGAGCAAGAAGCCACAGAAGGAGCTAATTGTTGCCTTATGAGTTTATGTGAAATCTCCATTAATAGCTGTAAAATATTGGAATTATGAATATATTTAGGCTTGGCTTTAGGCTTGGCTTTAGGCCTAGGCTTGTGTATCTAAACAATGGGACCCAAACCTCTTTATTGTATATTTATTCACTTCAAAGGATCCCTTGTTGAAATATGCAATGAGGGTGGCCAGCTCATCATGAATACTTAATTTCCCTGAAAATGTCTACTTACAAGGTTATATCTCATGCTCAAAAGTCTGTGTCAAAGATTTGCATTAAAGGGGGCTGACTTATGCAAAGTATAGAGATTGGAGATTTAGGAAATTCTTAACCAGGGTTAGGGAGGCCCGCCAATCAGAGCCACACCATGTCAACCAATGAGGCATCCGCCTGTAATGATATATACAGACTAGATGGGAGGGAAACACACACTCTATGGTAGAGCAGCCACCAGAATGGAACCTTGGTGGAAATGGTAACTATGGGAAATGGCTGCCTTGTACTTGTAACTAAATATGTTTGTTTTATGTCTTTTATGTCCTACTGTTTGTAGATTAATGTTTCAAGGAATATACTCTGTATTCCTTCATGTAATCCATGATTTTTACCCTTTTCCTGTACAAATAGATAGATTGATGTGTATTAGTCTAGGCCTCCTTCCTATGTACCAATACATTGTTGTTATTGTGTTAAAGCTTTCACTCATGGTCAAAGAACTCTCATTTAACCCAAATCATATCTGAGAGATATTAAATCTCAAATATAATAAACGGGTAACAAAATCTTTTCATGTACTGTCAAGGAGCATGCTGGTATGAGGAAAAAGCAGACTGACAGGAAGATGAGCTCATCGCTGTGCTGCTTCTCCTTTCACTGTCCAGGCCATAGGAGGGTCTAGGACGGTTTAGGCTCAGAGAAAGTGGGTAAAAAATTTTGAGGGAATTCCATGGTGTAACTAAGGAGGAGGATTCTGGATTTAAAGTGAATTTTGTATTTACTGTAAACTGTTTTTTATTTGCTATTTTAATGGGTATTTTTATCGTCTTATTTTTGGCTGGAGTTCTGCTTTAAATACTCTAATTTGTATCTATAAATATATTGAGCAGGTAAAGAATGGAAAGGAAAACCTGAAAATGGGGTTGAGATTGGATACATATTCTCAATGCAGCATTAAGCATTAAGGTCACTGTGATTTATGTCCGTAACCTTGCTTTGTATTCACTCTGAGTAGATTTTATGTACCTGTCTTAGTGCGCTGAGTGCAACTGAATGTAAATGTGCATTCCGTGCTGACACATCTTTTAGGATGACAATTGCAATTCTTATAGTATACAGCCATCTAACCTTTTTAAAAGGATTACTTCCATTCCATAAAATGATATATTGTACATTGATTGACTTTGACACCAATTTTGTTAACAATTGCTGCTTTAAATAAAAGTTATTAAAATAACAATTTTCCTCTAGTAAACGAAGCTGCATAGGCTTAACTTAATAAACTAATTATCTAATGGATTCTGAAACAGTGTTTGAATGCACAGATGTTCTGCATTATTGTTAAACTCTAATATATCCCAAGAGTATGATTTGGATTTTCTTTTATATAATATTAATAAAAGTGGGGCCATCAGCACTTGTAACTGAAATCTCTTATACAAATAATGACTTATCCTTATTAACACACAGATAGTACCAAATATGGACATCTATCTATCTATCTATCTATCTATCTATCTATCTATCTATCTATCTATGTGTATATACTGTATACAGATTTGTTTTTTTATTTGCCGTAGAAAAAAAAAAAAATTCTAAACCTGTGAGACATCAATGACATACACAAAAAAACTTATATCACCCTACAACCAATTGATCCTAACACAACAAATATTAATAAATAACACTAAATTAGAAAGTCCAATGAAATTGTCAACAAAAGAAAAAGAAAATCAACAAAGTCTTTCTTTAAACTTTCATGTAGAATCCATTCCATAAAGTGTGAATAAAAATGTATTTTCATCAATTGTTGTGATATAGTCCACCATAAGAGAGGAATAGCCACCAGCTTGTAACACGGTTAAGCTCCTCCTACCAGATCAGATCATCATGTTATAAATGGTCTTACTAAGCTTAGCACATCATATCCATGGGTGGCTCCACCATAGCAAATTAGCAAATTAATGCCCTTAGTAGATAGTCGATGTCACCAATGGATGACAAATCGTAAAGCATGTTAAAAAATGATGAAGTATGTTAAAAAATCTTCCCTTTATTTAAAAAAGTGTTTCCCACATCCATATTATGTGGGTGTAAAGTAACAATAAACTTGCTCATCCATGTCTTTATGGACCTCGTTGCTGCACTGGTGCACAGTCATGTTGGAACAGAAAGGGGCCCTCCCCAAACTGTTCACATAAAGTTGGGAGCATGAAATTGTCCAAAATGTCTTGGTATGCTGCGTCTTAAGAGTTCCCTTCACTGGAACTAAGGGGCCAAGCCCAACCCCTGAAAAACAACCCCACACCATAATCACCCCTCCACCAATATTTTGGGATAGGTTCTTAAAATAGGTTTGAAAGCTACTTTCACACTGGGGCGGTGAGGGCGTCAGCGGTAAAGCACCACTAGTTTTAACTGTGCTTTACCATTGTTTTAGTGGGAGAAGGGGTTAATAGAGCCCGTGTAGCGCCGTTGCCGAATCGCTTTGCAGGCGCTTTGGCAGCGCTGCCCATTAATTTCATGGGCAGGGGCGGGGGAGGGGTGGTGTATACACCACTTCTAAACTGCCCCAAAGATGCTGCGTGCAGGACTTTTTCTAACGGGGAAAGCACTTGGGCTTTCCCACTGGAGTGACAGAAGAGACGCTTTACAGGCGCTTTACAGGCGCTTTTCAGGTGCTATTTTTTGAGGCGCTAAATTGCCTGTAGAGCGCCTCGGTGTGAAAGTGGCCTTAAAATAAATGCTGCACTACAACAAACCTATGATTTTTTTCCAAACTATTATTAATAAAACTGTTAATGTCCCTTTCAACAAACAATCTAAACGGGGAATACGTTTTCAGGTTATAAATCCATCTGGTTCATAAACACGTATTAATCAATCTGGTTTCCAGATGCAAAATCTCTCTCCTTACAAAGCTACCCCTCCAATGTGAAGAGAAGCTGTCTATTGCTATAAAAGTAGTGCCCGTTGGATCCTTTCTATGGTATTTAGCATAGTGATTTGGTACACTATGCCCCAAGAAATCTGCCCTAATATTACTTATATGTTCCTTTAATCTAGTTTGTAGTTTTCTAATTGTTCGTCTGACATTCTGTCAGCCACGTGGGCAAATCAACATATATACTACATTTGTAGTATTACAGGTTATAAAGGTTTTAATGTCATATAACCTAGATGTTTGATTCAAGCTAAACATAAGTAATACACAAGTAATCTTTCCAGCTTTCACCTGTATAATTTTGCAGACCTCACACTTACAATGTGAAAAATAGCCCTCCAAATCATGAAAAAAATGTGGCTTAGTAGGAGGGGTCAATGGCATTTGGAGCTACCATATTTCTTAAAGAAGGGGCTCCTCTATAAACTACGTTTATCTGGGATAAGTGAGCCCAAAATAGGGTCATTTTTCAACACCGGCCACTGTCTCTTAATAATGCGTTTCATGGCCCAATGTTGATTAGAGAAGGATGTAACAAAGGCCCAGTTAAATAAATCCTGATTAGATACAGTATTATCTTTCCTCCTCAATAAGATCTCTTCATCCTTTCCACCAATCTCTTAAATTATTTTATCCAACTCATCCTCTTTATATCTCTTATCAATAAACATTTCCCTCGATAAATTAGATTTAAGGTAATAGTCAATACCATTCGTGCAATTGTGCCTTATGCGTAGAAACTGGCTTTTAGGGAAGGATTTGAGCCAGGAAGGATGATGGCAGCTTTTTAGATCAAGGTAGGAATTCCGATCTCCTTAAAATAAGTGACAGTTTGGAGACTATCATTACATGCCCTAATAACCAGATCCAAAAACTGCACTTCCTGTGTACTAGACTCATAATGAAAAACAATTCTTCTATTATTTCTATTTAAATTATCAACAAAATCACTTCCGGTTAGCGCGCGGCATGTGAGGAGTGCAGGACCGGAGCTCCGTCGGCTGTGTGCTGATCCTTAAGAGATCCTAGGACGCTGACACCGCAAAATACGCCTAAATAACGGGGGATGAAGGTGGGAACCCCCCGAGCAGCTCCGGAGATGGTGAAATACGGCCCCCCCTGGAAAAAGACGCCCGGAGAACGGCTGGCACGATTTGCTTGGGGCTCGCAAGATGGCGCCGGCTCCCACGAGGAGGAGGCATGGCCGCCGCTACTGCATCCAGAGGAGCCTCCAAGACAGGCATCCCCACTCCGGGACAGGGTGAGTCCACAATCCCAGAGACTAAGAGGGACAAGGAGGGGAAGATCGCTGGACAGGGATGTAGGCACAAGCCCCAGGAGTGAGAGGGCAGAGGAGGGGGAGGAAGAACCGTCCCTAAAACAAATAATGGCTGCCATACAGGGGTGTCAGAGCAAGCTGGTGACACATTTTGACGAGCTGAAAATGGAGTTCTCCTTTTTAAAGCACGATGTACAGAAGGGAGAAGGGAGAAAACCCAGGGCACGGAGCGCAGAGTGAATATGCTTGAGGACATTGTCAGACCCTTAGACACTGCGGCACAAGTGACGAAGAAAACTTTGTCAGAGCACACTTTAAAAATGGCGGACATGGAAGACCGCATGAGAAGAAACAATATCAGGCTGGTGGGATTCCCTGAGAGGGGGGAGGGGCAGCGCCCTGAAGAATTCCTTGAAAAATGGCTGCTGGATAGTATGGCCCCTGAGACTTTCACAAATTTATTTGCCATAGAGAGGGCCCACCGAGTACCCGGTAGAGCTCCTCCTAAGGGAGCCCCTCCAAGGTCCATGATTGCCAAGGTGCTGCACTTTCGGGACCGGGAGAATATTTTGAGAGAGGCTCGGACAGGACCTGAGCTAAGGTTGGATGGAAACCGTATATCCATTTACCCGGATTTTTCGGCAGTAACGCAGAAACAGAGAGCCTCCTTCCAACCCATAAAGAGGAGACTGAGAGAGCTAAACCTGATATACAGCATGCTCTACCCTGCCAGACTGAGGGTGGTAGAGAACGGAAAGACTGTCTTCTTCACAAATCCAACTGAAGCATCATAATGGCTGGATATGAGGGGACGGCGAAGACAGGGATCACCAGCTCACTCATCACAGAAGTAGAGAGAAGATTTGACAAGATTTGTTCCAGTGGTCTCTCTAGACCAAGATATTGCACATGGATGAAAAAAGCTCCTACAGAAGAGGGGGGAGGGGAGAGAGGAGAAGAAAGAAGAAGAAAGAAAGAAAGAATTTTTTTTTTTTGTGTGCTGTTTGACCTATGGTTCCCCCTTTTTCTCTTTTTTTAATGTTTGTTTTGACCGCTGCAGTTGGAAAGGAGGGAAAAAGGGAGTTTTTTAGTAAATTCCCATATATATTTTTTTTCTCTCCCCCTCTCTCCCCCTTCCCCTGTTTTTGCCTCCCTTTTTTACTCCCCCCCTACACATTGGAACCCCTGCCTGCAGTGGTGAGGGAGGGGTATCTCATGTTATTCATTTTATTTGGCCCCCTCCTGGGTTGCTGGGGGGGGGGGGGGGTGGACGGGGGGAAGGGGGAAATATTTTTCTATCCCCCCTTCTGCAGGCAATTTAAATGAAGGAAAGGAGAGGGGGAAATTATATTGTGTCTTTTTTTCTCTCTCCCCCTTGGTGAAATGCACTGGAAGTAGGGGAAGAGGGGGGGATGGTAGCCCCAATTTTCCTTATGCCAAGCCCTATCTGGTGGTTTTATACTGTATACCTTATACTTACAATGAGACTACACTACAGGGAAATAGATGGGGGGTAATGGAGGGCCCAGAGAAGACGGGGGAGGTGATTTTCTCTTCTGAGCTTTTTTTGCTGCCACCCATACTGAATGCCCCCCTATGGTGTTTTTTTTTTTGCTTTTGTTTTTTGACCTAGTTTTTTTTTTTTTGTGGGTGCTCTGCCCCTCTCCTGTGGGGTCCAGTCCTATAGATGTACCCAAAGAGGGAAAAACTAACACAGCCGGCGGACGGCTCTGCACTAAATATGCGGAAGTGAACTTAAAGAGGAAAAAGAAAAAGGTTTTTTTCTTTTTAATTGTTCTCGCAGGTGAACTATTCCTGGGACTTTAGAGGTGGACTAGCTGTGCTGGGGTTTTTTATGCCCTATGTGACAGACTAGGCAGCATCTCTGTTACCTGATTGAACTAGAGGTTTGGGAAACAAAGTGCCTGGCATGTTGGGGCTGGGTGCGGGGTGGGGGGAGGGGGAAGTTGGGAAGGTTGGTTGCTGGGAAATGTTCTGTCTGCTCATACTGGACACTGACTTTATACTCTACTGCTGCACTGATTTGCTGCTATTTCTGCTGATACTGTATTTTGCAGGTGGGGGGAGAGCTGTGGAGCCCTCTTGCTGGACTGTGGTCCTTACGGGAGATGGATGCATCACTCTTTAGATCCTTTCTTATATACATTATGCCACTATGGAAGTTAGTTTGAAAGTGGTGGCTTGGAATGTTCGAGGCCTTAACTCAAAAGTTATCAACAAAATCATGCTAGGAATCAGGGCTACCATTCCATAGGAGGAGGTTGTCACCTATGAAACGACCCCAAAACAAACATTTGGGGAGTCTCTGAGAATGGATAACAACCACTTGGCCATAAATAAGTTGGCCATACTTGGCACAAAGTTGGCATCCATCGCCACTCCACAATTCTGCACATAACATCCCCCCAAACCAAAAATAATTGTGGATCATTGCAAACCTTAACAAACTAACCTGTCCTGATGACAAGGTATCATCTCCTGAATATTCAACAGCCGTGAGCATGAGAATTACAGTGGTGTGAAAAAGTGTTTGCCCCCTTCCTCATTTCCTGTTCCTTTGCATGTTTGTCACACTTAAGTGTTTCAGAACATCAAACCAATTTAAACAATAGTCAAGGACAACACAAGTAAACACAAAATGCAATTTGTAAATGAAGGTGTTTATTATTAAAGGTGAAAAAAAATCCAAACCATCATGGCCCTGTGTGAAAAAGTGATTGCCCCCCTTGTTAAAACATACTATAACTGTGGTTGTCCACACCTGAGTTCAATTTCTCTAGCCACACCCAGGCCTGATTATTGCCACACCTGTTCACAATCAAGGCATCACTTAAATAGGAGCTGCTTGACACAGTAAGGTCCACCAGAAGATCCTTAAAAGCTACACATCATGCCGAGACCCAAAGAAATTCAGGAACAATTGAGAAAGAAAGTAATTGAGATCTATCAGTCTGGAAAGGGTTATAAAGCCATTTCCAAAGCTTTGGGAATCCAGCGAACCACAGTGAGAGCCATTATCCACAAATGGCGAAGACATGGAACAGTGGTGAACCTTCCCAGGAGTGGCCGGCCGCCCAAAATTACCCCAAGAGCGCAGCGACGACTCATCCAAGAGGTCACAAAAGACCCCACAACAACGTCCAGGGAACTGCAGGCCTCACTTGCCTCAGTTAAGGTCAGCGTTCATGCCTCCACCATCAGGAAAAGACTGGGCAAAAATGGCCTGCATGGCAGAGTTCCAAGGAGAAAACCACTGCTGAGCAAAAAGAACATCAAAGCTCGTCTCAATTTCTCCACAACACATCTTGATGATCCCCAAGACTTTTGGGACAACATTCTGTGGACCGATGAGACAAAAGTGGAACTCTTTGGAAGGTGTGTGTCCAAGTATATCTGGCGTAGAAGGAACACTGCATTTCAGAAAAAGAACATTATACCAACAGTAAAATATGGTGGTGGTAGTGTGATGGTCTGGGGCTGTTTTGCTGCTTCAGGACCTGGAAGACTTGCCGTGATAAAAGGAACTATGAATTCTGCTGTCTACCAAGAGATCCTGAAGGAGAATGTCCGACCATCTGTTCGTGTACTCAAGCTGAAACGAACTTGGGTTCTGCAGCAGGACAATGATCCTAAACACACCAGCAAGTCCACCACCGAATGGCTGAAGAAAAACAAAATGAAGACTTTGGAGTGGCCTAGCCAAAGTCCTGACCTGAATCCTATTGAGATGTTGTGGTATGACCTTAAAAAGGCCATTCATGCTCGAAAACCCTCTAATGTAACTGAATTAGGACAATTCTGCAAAGATGAGTGGGCCAAAATTCCTCCAGGACGCTGTAAAAGCCTCATTGCACGTTATCGCAAACGCTTGGTTGCAGTTGTTGCTGCTAAGGGTGGCCCAACCAGTTATTAGGTTTGGGGGCAATCACTTTTTCACACAGGGCCATGATGGTTTGGATTTTTTTTCACCTTTAATAATAAACACCTTCATTTACAAATTGCATTTTGTGTTTACTTTGTGTTGTCCTTGACTATTGTTTAAATTGGTTTGATGTTCCGAAACACTTAAGTGTGACAAACATGCAAAGGAACAGGAAATGAGGAAGGGGGCAAACACTTTTTCACACCACTGTATAGTATACAATAACGTAACGTCTGCAGTGACTAGGATGTATCCATCTTGCCAGTTGATATGTTTGAAAGCATTAATAACATGCAGGGTATCTTTAAGATAGGAGGGCGTTCTCAAAACAAGTGGTTGTAAGAATTAATCAATATATTTACCTATATGGGAAGTAATTGAGTCAATGCCACTAATTATTGGGCGTCCTGGAGGGTTGTTTAAATCTTTGTGGATTTTTGGTAAATAGTACATGACAGGCACTCTTGGTGCATTAAGAATTAAAAAAAAAAAAAAATTGTTTAAAATCCCATCCATATATCCCTTGTCAAAGAGGGTTTGTAGATCTTTTTTATATTTACTAGTAGGATTATTAGAAAGGGGAGCATAAGTGTCGCGATCTGACAAAAGTCTATGCATGTCAGCCTCATACATATACTGTATATACACAAACGCATCAATCCTCCATAAGTTTAAGACAACACACCTAATTGTGAGTGGGTCCTCCTTTGCCACTTTGAAGCAGGGGCGCCATTAGAACTCTAAATGTATGCTGTGGTATCTGGCACCAAGCCATTGGACTTGTTTTTCCAGCACATCCCACAGATGCTTGATTGAGATCTGTAGAATTTGGAGGCCAAGTCAACACCTCCAACTTGTTGTGTCCCTAAAACCATTCTTGAACCTTTTTTGCAGTGTGGCAGGGTACATTCTCCATCTGAAAGAGACCACTGCCATCGGGGAATACCATTTCTATGAAAGGGTGTACTTTCATAAACAATGTTTAGGTAGGTGGTACATGTCATGAGGCATCCATATGAATGGCAGGACGAAAGGTTTCCCAACAGAACATTCCCCAAAGTATCACTCTACCTTTGTTAGCGTGCTTTCTTCCCATACTGCATACTGCCATCTTTTCCCCAGGTTAGTGATGCACACACACCTGTCCACATGATAAAAAGAAAATGTGATTGATCAAACCAGGCCACCTTCTTTTATTGCTCTGTGGTCCAGTTATGATGCTCATGTGCCCATTGTAGGTGCTTTTGGCTCTGGGGACATGGGTCAGCAAGGGCACATTTACCTGTCTGCGGCTACACAGCCCCATACACAGCAAACTGTGATGCCCATTAGCTTCAGGGACACATGTTTACTTGCTGCCTAATATATCGCACTGACTTTCAAATGCCATTGTAATGAGGTAATCAATGTTATTCAATTAATCTGTCAGTGATCATACAATTATGACTGATCTGCGTATACAGATTTTTCACCTTCCTTACAACCATTCCATACAAACAATGAATAAAGCAATCAGCGCAAACCTAAAAATCAAAAAATTACACAAACTGGTGCAGCTGGACACAAAAAAGGTGAATCACAAATCCTTCATAGTACAATGTAAAAAATAAAAAATTGTGCAGCGCATCTAAAAAACATATATACACCAAAAACGCAAAATATATAAAATATAGTGACAAAAGTTCATATCCGAAGGATGCGGAATGAAGTGGCGTGGGTGATCACCCAAGTCACTGTAGATAATAACTTGAATAAATCATGAAGTGAATAAAATCCTCCACCATAAATGAATAGGTACTCTTACCAAATGTGCTATGCACATACGCATGGACCCAATCAGGGAGAGAGCAGGAAATTTCCAATCCAGATTAGATACGATCTGTGTGGTAACCCATCAGTAGGTGATATCCCTTATGCAGGCAACGATCGGCAGCCAAAGCAGGACCACGTAATCCAAGCAGGAAAAAATGCTCCCCAAGATAAAAAATAAAGAGGGAGACACTCTAAAGCCCCATACACACGCGCGGATTATCCGAGGACCAGGTCCGTCGGATCATGTCCGTCGTACTTTGTCCGATGTTGGTTTTGCGTACACACGGTCGGACAAAGTTGTCGGAAAATCCGATCATTCTGAATGTGGTGACGTTTGTTGCCTACGACGGGACTACGTAGAGGCTAGTAGCCAATAGCTTTGGTCTTGTAATGTGATCTGAGCATGCGTAGCACTTTGTCCGTCGGACTACCATACACACGATCGGATTTGGTGTGATCGGACCTTGTTGTCCAAATATCTATCCAGCAGGAGATAGGACTTTGTCCGTCGGACAATCTGACGTACACTGTCCGATGGTGCATACACACGGTCGGATTTTTCGACAACATTGTCCGATCGGACAGAATCCATGCGAAAATCCGACCGTGTGTATGGGGCTTAAAGTGGAAGTAAACCCTTCCACATGACTTTGGCCTACAGGTAAGCCTAGATTAAGGCTTACCTGTAGGTCCAATAAATATCTCCTAAACCTACATGGTTTAGGAGATATTTAGCGATGAAAAGGCATCGCTGTCTACGGCGCATGCGCCGTAGACAGCGGCGCGCAGGCGCACTGAGGGGGCACTGCATATGCCGCTCTCACGGCAATATGCCGATCTCGTGCGCATGCGCGGGAGTGACGTCATCGCCGCTCCAGCGAATGATAGCGCTGGAGCGGCGAGACCCGGAAGTCACTCCGGCCCTGCATGGCGGCGAGGAAGATGGAAGATAAGGACCGCTTCGGGGGCTTCGTTTTCAGGTAAGTTTTTCATAATGAGCTAGTATGCTATGCATACTAGCTCATTATGCCTTTGCCTTGCAGGGTGTCTTTTTTTTTTTTTTTTTTTTACAGAGGCTTTACTTCCTCTTTAAGTGTAGACTGGTATAAACTGATTTATTTAAAATAAATAAAAAACATGTGTAAAAAAACAAAGTTCAAAGAGAAGCCAAAAGTGCATTCTCAGGCATGATGAATATGAGTATCCAAAAACATGTACTGAATCACAGAAGAAAACTCCTTTGGGGATAGCAGATACACGCAAAAGTAAGTTTAGCAATGCTAGTAGGTGATACAACGAGATCACGGTGTATCCCGCTGTAAGCGTGTGTGAGACACGGGTGACAGGTCGACTCCTCCCCCGTACGTACGTTACGTCCTATTGGACTTCGTCAGCGGTGGGTGGAGCCTCACGGTCACCTCGCAAATTATTTATAGCGGCCAGGGCGGTCATGCAGGAGCGTGCAGTGCACATAGACAATCAAGCGCCGGTAAACCTGGCGCTTTGATGACTACCATCCCAAACAATCATGCCATATCCTCACTGGCCAGTTTTGGTGTCCCCAGTGAGGATATGGCATGATTGTTTGGGATGGTAGTCATCAAAGCGCCAGGTTTACACAGGGGTTTAGTAGTAAGTGACGCAAAGGTTCAGAAATAATTTCAACAAAGTTCCCAGAAGCTCAACAGTAATTCCACAAACTGACACCTGATTGTGGTTTTCTCAATCACAGTAAAATCCCTTCTTTCTGAGATTGGTAGTGGCAACCAACCGAGTCATCTTCCTCCAGATGGTGAATGGGGCTAGCAGGACTGTGATTGGCGGCTTTAGCTCTAGCAGAACTGCACCCAATCTCTTCCCCATCACAAAAGCTGGCGATCACAGCTACAGCAAAGTTAGAGAACCAAACAATGTTTCGCATCTTTTACAATGTGTGGGGGCATAGTGCCTCCCCCTCAGTGCAGGTGTGGCGTGGGGAATTCTGAAATTGGAATGTATTAGTGTCTCACTGACACTTCTCTGTGCTGCTCTGCTGATGGCGAGGAAGTCGAGTGCCGGCAAAAGAGGCTTTGCGTTGCGCTTGCAGCACCAGCGCCGGGGGTTTCCTACCCCTGATTTATACCATAGTTGGTGGACTTTCCTACAGACTAAAAAATATACACTGATTTGTGTTATTTTCACCAACAAAAGTAGCAGTATAAATTTTGGCCTAAATTTATGAAGAAACATTATTTATTGGCAACGTTTTATAATAGAAACAAAGAAAAACAAATTTTTGCTAAATTTTTGGTCTTGTTTTCATTTATTTAGCAACAAATAAAAAATCCAGTGGTGATTAAATACCCCCATAAGAAAGCTCTATTTGTATTAAAAACGTGATAAACCTTTCACAACAGTGTTGCATGATCAAGCAATTCAGTGTGACAGCGCTGAAAGCTGAAAATTGGCCTGGGCAGGAAGGGGGTTTAAGTGCCCAGTATTGAAGTGGGTAAATAAACAATGTAATGAATGTGGAGTGAATTAATATATGTAAGCAATATGATGATGCATTAATATACATAATAACATAATCACCATTTACACAGTACAATATACTATATATATATGCAGTGTTAAAAACTAGACTTGCTCTAAACTGTATACTGGCAAATGTCAATTTATCTAATTTATTTTGAGCTATACTTGGTGTCTTAATATGATCAGGTGTAGTGTCTTCTTTTTATATCAACCCAATATTCAGTTTCATTGGTATTCCCTGTGAGTGCCTTGTTTGTTAGGAACAGATTGTTCAATGCTGATGAGCTCAAAGACCAATTTAGCTATTGCTAATGAAGCAAATGAATGAATCCAGATTATCCACTCGAGAATAGCTCTTGAATTCAACTTGAATTTCACCCTTATATTATTAGGCTTGGCACCATCATGAAGCATCGCAGCATGGACAGAAGCATACTAAAATTCTTATGTAAAGTTTTCCTTTGGGTTCTTCAAAAAAATAGGTGTAATTATGGAAATATAGAAGGAGTAATCCTGGTTTGTAAGAACGAATAACAGCTACCAACATAGCAACCTAGTATGTTATTTTATTTTTTTAAACATGCAAGGGGGGTTAACTGATTTTTCTTCCTAAGATTGATAACACATGGCTATGAAGCAGCAGCTTTACAGGTGGTCCTTTTTTCCCACTGGTCAACACTGGGGGCTAGATGTGACATATACCTTTTATTAGGATGGCTGATTTGGGCTGTAGCTGTGGGAGGGTGCACATGCACATCCAAGCACCCCTAGACTAACATTTTGTACTAGCCAAATGGCAGTTCACTTATTAGGGTTTCCTGGAGGTTTCCCCTTCAAGGTAACATATGCAACAATGTATTTGGCTTGAAAAACTGCAGAGTTCCAATGATAGTTAATAGAGCAGTTGAAATCCTTGATAAAGGTGCCAGACTTCCCTCCACATCATCATTTAGCATGCAAAATAAAATATGGAGCTTAACAGTGATGTGTACTAGCCTGAATTTTACACCAATAAATGAGTTAAAAGAGCAAACAAGGCCTATATAACCAAATGGATTGAGCTGGAAACCCTGTATTAGTATAGCAAATTTAAATGGTTACATAAGAGTGATAATATAACAAGAAGTTGGCGCTTTTCAATGAGAGCCTTAAGCTGGCCATACACTATACGAAAAATCGGCCGAAATTCGATCATGCACACACTTCGTTCGGTTTTCGGCAAGTTAGTGGGCACAAATCGTTAATCGTTGGTGACGTTTTTGTGTAAAAAAAATCGAACCACAAGTTTGCATAATCATCATCTGGTCCTATAGCAGTAGCTGGAGCCGGGTCATCAACCACAACAATATCCAATTCTGTTGTTACTGTTCTGCTTTGAAAGTGTGTTTTCTTGGGTCTTTCTAGGTGGTAAAAAAAAAAAATCATGTATTAAGCATGCATGCTAAAGAATATAGTTTGCATTGATGAAGACATTGCAGAGAGACTACATGGATTGCATGCCTAGCTAAAAGAGAAGAAATGTCAGAAAATAAGCAAAAATACCTTTTGGGATAATTCTGTGTATTTTATGCAACTGGTCTTCCTCCCTATGCTTCAAGTCAGACCATCTCTTGCGCAGCTGGTCATTTGTTCGATGCACACCATACTTCTTCTCCAGCACATGGACCACCTTCTCCATGATGGTGTCTTTTCTTGTATTAGGCCTGGGGTAGTTTTTGCGCCTCCCATCATAATCATTCTTTTCCAGAATCTTCACCATAGTTTTCATCTCCTCCAGGGACATAGGTGAAGCCTTTTTTTAAAAATTATCCATTTTAAATGGTTCTGGAACGGCATGGGCGTTTTCTTCAAACATCGTTCTGTTGGTAAAGATGGCGCCGAAGGAAGAGGGGCGGAGCTTCTACGAATGTCGAGGGGCGGAGCTTATACAAATGAAGAGGCGCAGAGCTTCTACGAATGAAGAGGGGCGGAGCTTGTACAAATGAAGAGGGGCGGAGCCTCTACGAATGAAGAGGGGCGGAGCTTCAAAACTACTATAAAGCACCCTAAAGCACGATGTTTCACTCTTCCCCGCCACACAGACCGTTGTGACGTACGAACACAGACCGTACCCTCGCATATTCGTTACAACTCAAGGTAAGCAAACCATTATAATATTTCTAGGGCAGGGGTGCCAATTTCAAGGTCATTGTGTGCCAAATCAGCATTATAATTGCCCTCCAAAGGGCCGGTTGTATCTGTAAGATTACATGCCCCCCTTACATTAAATACCCTGAGTCACCCCACCTTTAGAAGTTGAGTCCCCCACTCTCCCTTACATCACATACATGTCAGTGCACCCCCCCTTCCCAGGGCTGGTGCAAGGTTTTTTTTACACCCTAGGCGAAACCTCATTTTGGGGGGGGGGGGTGGAGTCAGGCACTGAGCTTAGGGGTGGTGGGGGGCATTGTTACGGCGCCCCTGACTAATGTGTGCTCTAGGCCGGCGCCTACCTTGTCTATAGGTAGCGCCGGCCCTGCCCCTTCCTTATGCTGAAGGACCGAGCCGAACGTTCGACTCCGGTCGCAGTCCCGCCTCCCTGCGCTCGCTCCAGAAACAGCAGGGAGGAGGAACAGCGTGCGGAGCCGAACGATCGGCTCTGTCTTTTTCGGCGGCGGGAAATTTAAACGTGGGCAAGGCTGCAAATGACGTTTAAAGGTATTTTTGGAATTGCCTAAACTTCCGTCCTAAAAATGTTTGGAATTAAAATGCCCTCCTCAACTTGGGGTGCGTGTTATACGCCGAGAAATACGGTACTTAAAACAATACAAATTCAATGAGTTTTTATGCAATAGTAACAGAGTTAACCCACACAGTATTGCCCCCATTCCCCTGCTTCCCATCCTTCACAGTTCCATATATATTTCCTCCCTTCACTTCAATCCTAAACTGAAGGCGGGGCATGGGAGCTGCTGGGTTGCCTTTTCATATTAGTGAACTGGTGTTTGGCTTATAGGACCGCCTCCTAGCAGCCAATCACCTCCCGATTAATGTGACAGCCAGCTACTGCTCTCCACGTATTGTTGCTCCCACCCCCAGTGCAGAATTGTCCCGCCTCCCGCCATCTGCTCCTCTCTACTCCGCTAATGATAGCGGAGGAGGCTGAGAACAAAAGAGGCGATTAAATGGCATGATCGCAGCAGGCCAGAAAGAGAGCAGCAGCTCAGTCTGGATGTGGCTCGCCATTTAGTGATGGCCAGCATAGGATAAGGATTAGGAAAATTATACTCTTTTTTAGGCGTGCTAACAACCCATCCCCTCTCAGACTCCGCCCAGGGCACCCTTTCCTCCTGCCCACCCCTTGTACTGGCTCTGGCCTGGAGGGCCCGATTCAGCATGCGGGCCTTGTGTTTTACACCTGTGATGTAGGATATTAATTGTTAGGTGTAGTTTGTCAACTGAACATTGATGCATTTTTTTTTTACAGGTGCAATGGTGGACAAATTTACATCACCACATTTCCTGCCACAATTCCTCGAAATGTACCGAGATCTTCCATGCCTATGGAAAGTACGCTCCAAAGACTATTCAGACCATCCAAAACGTACAGACGCATTTACAAAATTAGCGGAACTATGCACGGTTGTGTATGCCAAAGCGGACGTATCCTATGTCAAACAAAAAATTGCTAATCTGCGTACTATTTTCAAAAAAGAATTAAATAAAATTGCTGAATCCAAAAAATCTGGTAAAGGTGCAGATGAAGTATATGTGCCACGCCTGTGGTATTTTGAGAGTCTTCGTTTTCTAACTGACCAGGAAGAAGCATGACCCTCTGTGTCAAGTTTAGACAGTATCACTGTAAATCCTTCAGGCGATGAAGAAGAAGGAACATTTGAGGAAATGGCAAGCAGTCAGGTAAGTCAGCATATTATTTATTGAAATACACTTTTATATGTACAGATCCAAACTTAAAAAATTAAGAGATTAAACAAAAAAATGCTAAACACATCAAAAGCACATGCATCTTTGTACTTTAGATAATTTTGCAACAGAAACAATTAATTTACAACTGTGTTTAATACATAAATAAGATATAAATGCAGCCAGGGAAATATACATATATCATTTAGAGATTATTTTGCCAATCTACTGCTCCACGACCAAGAAAATAGTCCATATAATCCTGGCGATTCTGACGAGCAAGTTGACTGGAGAGACGTGGTGGGGCACGGCCTAGGTTTACTAGGCCTTCTGTATCATTACGCCACTCACCAGGCATAACATCCCCAGACAGAGTATCCTCACGGTTCACCAGGGATTGTGGCATGTAGGTGGAGCTAGTACGTCTTAAGAAATGATGTAACACACAGCAGCAATGAACTATAGTGTCAATTTTGTGGGGGGCTACATTTATTGCTGTATGGAAGATACGAAAGCGGTTGGCCATAATGCCAAAAGCATTTTCGACAACTCGTCTAGCACGAGATAACCTGTAATTAAAGATTTTTTGATCAGGTGTAAGGTTTTTAAGGGCGAATGGTTTCAACAGATGCTCAGATAATGCAAATGCGTCATCTGCAACAAATATGAAATTTAGCCCTTCCACTGTGTCCTCTTGGGATGGTAGATTTAGTAGTCCATTTTTTAAACGGTGAAAAAAAACGTTTTTCTCAATTACTCCCCCATCGGAATTTCTGCCATTTATGCCAATGTCCACAAAGATAAATTCATACTTTGCGTTCACGATTGCCATTAGTACGATGCTAAAGTAGCCTTTATAATTATAATAGAAGGAGCCAGATTTTGCTGGTGGCGTTATGCGAACATGTTTGCCGTCTATGGCACCACCACAGTTGGGGAAATTCCAATAGTCATTAAATTGTTTGGCTGTTGCTTTCCATTCCTCCACAGATGCCGGTAGCTGTGCAAAGGTAAAAAGATATTGTTAAAAACGATATAAGGCTTCATTTGAAAGACTAATTTTTTTATTGGCTTTATTCTACAGGATCTATTTGGCAGTGAAACCCAAACTGGCACATCACCACCAGTAAGCAGGAGCAAAAAGCGAAAAACAAGGCAAGATTCTACAGGCAACTTTCTACTCCAAGCATCTGCAGCATTAAATCAGAAGAGGGATGAATGTGATGCGCAGGATGTCAGAAGACTAAAAACAATTACTGGAACCATTACTTATTCAGCTTCTTAATAAAGGGCTAAGGGGTGAGCTGACCACAAATACCCACTTAGCTGAGCACAGACCCACACACACCCAATCATCACAACTACATCAACAAATGCATCAGTGGCGCAGACCATACACACAGCAGGATCGACCACCAAGCAACTGGGGACAGGATTATCAGTACACATCTTTGTGAAACACATACATTTTGTTGTAAATATGTACATTTTGTTGTAAATATGTTATCTTTGTCAGTTTGACATGTTATCAACTAGTTTCAGTTTATTTAGATGTTTATAGTTAATAAATTGTAAGTTTAGCAAAGCAAGCTGTACAGTGTTTGAGATAGAAAACTAAAAGCACTGGGTCATTACCTTTAAGTATTCGTCTTGCATGCTTGTTATGATGGCTCGGCAGGTCTCAGGTATGATGCGGCCAAGCGACTGGGCAGAGATTCCAGTGGTAAATTTGAGGTCTTCAAAACTTCGTCCAGTTGCGACAAAACGAAGTGTTGCTACCAGTCTCTGCTCCGCTGTGATGCTAGGTCTTAAGACTGTGTCCTTTTTTGTTATGAGGGGTGACACTTTCCTGAGTAGTAGCTGAAAAGACTCATCAGGCATCCTCAGATAGTTCCGATAATCATCGGGATTGTTTTCCTTCAGCTCTTGAACCAATCTCATATGAGAGAAGTTATCACGGTTCTTCAGCCACTCTTTACTCCATAACCTTCGCCTTTTACTTCTGGGCTCCTCTGCTTGCTGTATAGCCATCACTCCAAGCATTACAATGGCAATGCTCCTCTCATCCATATCCATATTGAAGGTTGGGCAGTAGATCTCTACTACGCACAGGGTTCGTTACGTTATGACGAACGTACGTTGAAGGTTGCGCAGTAGATCTCTACTACGCA
This sequence comes from Lithobates sylvaticus, assembly GCA_028564925.1. Lineage (NCBI taxonomy): Eukaryota > Metazoa > Chordata > Amphibia > Anura > Ranidae > Lithobates > Lithobates sylvaticus. The sequence goes on along the minus strand of CM053026.1, from coordinate 622,194,294 downwards.
CAAGGTTCGTTATGTAGATCTCTACTACGCACAATGACGAACGTACGTTGATCCTCTGGGCATATACGTGAAACACAGGAAGCCACAGAGCAGAGGTCAAACTCAGTTTTTGAACACTTCCTTTTTCTATGCTAAAACCGTACGAAAAAACGATACATTGATGTTCAGAAACAATTTATTGTTCGAAAATCGTTACTTACCTGATGGCGTGATCGTTTGCTCTCACGAACGTATGTTCGTTTTTCGAAAGTGCACTCGGCCGATTTTTCGACTAGTGTATGGCCAGCATTAGTCGTAGCAAAATAGGCCTATAGAAAAAGATGTGCAACTTATACTGTACATAATAACATACATAATATTATAATATTTACATATTTTAATAAGCACCAAAGTAAATATATGAATAAGTATAATTAAGATTAACATTTTATAGTCAAATGACTGGTCTAACAGTGTTGCAGACAAGACTGTTAGTGATGAGAGTCTAAGTTTGTGAAGCCACTAAAGTTTAACAGCTTGAGGTGGTTGTAAACGCCAGTCATGAAATGTGAACAAAGCACATATAGTATATATGCAGTGTTTACCTGCCTCTCTCCAAAGCTCTAAGTGTGTTTTTTCTCTGGTGCTTCATTCCACTGTTATCAGCATGAGTCGCTTCTGAGAAATGTTTCTGTCTCATGAGATAACATTTGTGACGGGAAGGGAGTTAAGCACACAGCTTGTCTATTCAGAATACAGCTCTGCATGTTCCTTCATTCCTACTGTATGTGGAGGGAGGGGTTGCCTTTCGTCCAATCAGCTTTCACACAGTGTAATACAACTCTCCACCCCCTCCTCTGTACTCCTCACAGACACAGAAGGATTTTTATCACTATTGTGCTCTTTTGAAAGGTTGTAGACAAGAGAAGAGCAGATAAACAAGTAAAATGTATGTAGGAGGAATTTTTTCATCTCTGTGTATCACCTGAGGCTATTCACTTCACTGGGTATATGACAGGGTTTACAACCACTTTAAAGATCACACATGTGCCTAATCCACATCCCCCACAGCTGTGTACCTTCTGGAGTATATCTTCTATATTACTTCAATAAGGTAGAGAGGGCTTATTGAAATCATCTGAACTTTTAAATCTATAATAAATTGGCTAACCACAAAATATTTAGTCAAATACAACTCACACAGCCAGTTATAGTAAGACACTGCAACAAAACATTTAAGTTTGCTTTTGTGGTTAAAGAAGATCTGTACCTAAATGAGATACCGTATATAGGCTACCAGTGCTGAACTCTTTCTGAAATTGCTGGCTGACTGTTGGTCCCTGACTACCACACTCTATGATTCACTGTACCAGAAAACACATGCAGCAAGTTTGATCAGAGTGACGTCAGAGCTGATCTATATACTTTTTTCCAGCTTATAATTTGCCATAAGTGAAAACATCCATTAACATACTCACTTTGTAGCCTCTGTCAAATCCTGAACAGTCTGTTGAATGCTGATGTGACAATTAAGGCAATAAACAGAAAAAAAACCCTAAGGTGACCTCCCAGACTTCAGTAACAATTTAATAACATCTTGTCAAGCCACCCTTCTGAGTTGATAAAACTTATGAAAAAAAGTTTCAAACTAGTTATTTTTATGGCTATGGTTTAAAACATGTTTGCTCTTTTCTTCAATCATGCCTGATTGTCACTAGAGTTGAGCGGACACCTGGATGTTCGGGTTCGGCGGGTTCGGCCGAACTTCGGAAAAAAGTCCGGGTTCGGGACCGAACTTGACCCAAACATGACCCCGAACTTCGAACCACATTGAAGTCAATGGGGACCCGAACTTCTCAAGACTAAAATGGCTGTAAAAAAGTAATGGAAAGGGCTAGAGGGCTGCAAATGGCAACAAAATGTTGTAAGAGCATGGCAAGTGCCCTGCAAACAAATGTGGATAGGGAAATAACTTAAAATAACATAAAAAAATAAAAAATAAAAATAATATGCTGGAGGCCCCCTTCTCAGCAGAAGAGGTACAGGAAGTCATTTAGAACCTCAGAAACTCAACGGCACGATGCCCCTGGCTGTGTTGAAGTTGGTGGTGAAGGTGTTACACTGACCGGATGAGGAGGCGGTAGAGGATGAGGAGGCGGAGTAGGAGGAGTTAGCAACAGGAGGCAAACTGAAGCGTCCTGCAATCTTCGGTGGTGGAAGGACATGCGCCAAACTGCTATCTGCCTCAGGCCCAGCCGCCACTACATTTATCCAGTGTGCTGTTAGGGAGATATAACGTCCCTGACCGTGCGTACTCGTCCACGCATCCGTAGTTAGGTGGACCTTGCCACAGATGGCGTTGCGCAGTGCACACCTGATTTTGTCCCCCACTTGGTTGTGCAGGGAAGGGATAGCTCGCCTGAAAAAGTAGTGGCGGCTGGGCACGACGTACTGTGGGACAGCCAATGACATCAGCCTTTTAAAACTCTGCGTCTCCACCAGACGGAATGACAGCATTTCAAAAGCGAGGAATTTTGAAATACTGGCATTCAGGGCCAGGGATCGCGGGTGGCTATGTGGGTACTTCCTCTTTCGCTCCAGTGTTTGGGAGATAGAGAGCTGAACGCTTCCATGGGACATTGTGGAGATGGTTGGTGACCCAGGTGGTAGTGTTGCTGGCAGATCCTCTGTTTGCGGGTTGGCAGGTGCCACTGTCACTACAGAGGTAGATGAAGAGGCTGAGACTGCAGCAGAAGAGGAAGCAGGAGAAGCCAGAGACCTTTCTTGGTTTTTGAGGTGTCTACTCCACTGCATCTCATGATTTGCACTTAGATGCCTGGTCATGCAGGTTGTGCTCAGGTTGAGAACGTTTATGCCTCGCTTCAGGCTCTGATTGCACAGCGTGCAAACCACTCGTGTCTTGCCATCAGCACATTGTCTGAAGAACTGCCACGCTAGGGAAGTCCTTGGACCTGGCTTTGGTGTGCTCGGTCCCTTGCTGCGTTGGGCAGTAGCAGACATACTGTCTAGGGGACGGACGCTCCGCTTTTGCACCCTGCTCCCTCTTCTGCTGTGCTGGTGGCTCTGTGCGACCACCGCCTCTTCCTCCGAACTACACTGGTCACCTGCATGACGTTGATTCCATGTGGGGTTAAGGACCTCATCGTCCTCCACATCATCTTCCACCCAGTCTTCACCCCTGCCCTCCTTGTCGGTCTGCACAATGGCGAAAGCAGCAGCAGTTGGCACCTGTGTTTCGTCATCATCTGAGACGTGCTGCTATGGTCCTCCCATGTACTCATCATGAAACATAAGTAGTTGGGCATCGGTGCACACAATCTCTTCCACTTCTGGGGCAGGGCTAGGTGGATGGCCCTGGGAAACCCTGCTAACAGAGTCATCAAAAAGCAGAAGAGACTGCTGCATGATTTGGGGCTCAGACTGATTGGCTGATTTGCAAGGGGGTGAGGTGAAGACTGATGGACATCGACGGCAGGTGCCAACTCTGAACTTTCATCAGGAGACTGGGTGGGAGACAATGTGAAGGAACCGGAGGCACTGTCAGCAACCCAATCTACTATCACCTGTACTTGTCCTGGCCTCAACATTCGTACAGCCTCATTAGGCGTGCCGAAATACCGCTGCAGGCTCTTTCACCTACTCGCACCTGAGGAAGGTGTTTCACTAGTGCGTGTAGCTGGCACAGATCAATCACGTCCTCTCCCTGCAACAGGAGCTCCACCAGCAGCACCACAACCGGGGCCACATCCCTTTTTTGACGATCTCCTCATATTTTCAAAATGTATGATCTCGCCCTAAATGGGTGTTTTTGCAATAGCAGAATACACCCACAGTTTGTACAGCGTGTATCTCAAAAACTACTAAACTGCAGAAAATGCTATGAAAAAAAAAAATTTTCACTACAATTTTTTTTGGGATAGCACAATAGAAGAAATATCGATCGATTGTATGTCACACTCCTGCACACATGCAGAAAACACTTAAAGATTTTTTTTTTTGCAATAGCAGAATACACCCAGTGTGTAAAGCGTGTATCAAACTGCAGAAAATGCTATGGGTAAAAAAAAATTTTCACTACAATTTTTTTTTGGGATAGCACAATAGAAGAAATATCGATGGATAGTATAATGCCGCGTACACACGAAGGGACTTTTCCCGGCGGACCTAGTCCAGCGGACAATCCGCCGGACTTTCCAGCTGGCTTCGCCGGACTTTCCGAGCATGTGGACTTGCCCACACACGCCCGGACTTCTCCGGCGGACAATCCGCTGGACAAAGTCCGCGGGACTTTTGAAAATGAACGGACTTGCCCACACACGGAACAGTCCGTTCATTTCGAACGTAACTTCAGGTACGTAGCTAGCGTAGGCAGTAAATGCCGGCGCGCTAGCTCCGTCACCTGGCATGGATTTAAAGGGAATCCCCACGCCGAAAAACGGCGTGGGTGTCCCCCCCAAATCCATCTCAGACCCTTATCCGAGCACGCAGCCCGGTAGGCCAGGAAAGGGGTGGGGACGAACGAGCGCCCCCCCTCCGTAGCCGTACCAGGCCGCGTGCCCTCAACATGGGGGGTGCCCTGGGGAAAGGGGGGCCGTGCGGCCCCCCCACCCCAAAGCACCTTGTCCCCATGTTGATGAGGACAAGGGCCTCTTCCAGACAACCCTGGCCGTTGGTTGTCGGGGTCTGCGGGTGGGGGCTTATCGGAATCTGGGAGCCCCCTTTTATAAGGGGGCCCTCAGATCCCGGCCCCCCACCCTATGTGAATGAGTAAAGGGGGTCCCCTAAGGGTTTGGACTTTTAAGGCATGTATAATATTTAACCCCAGATTAAACACTGAATGATATTCATTAGAGAAAATGTTTATTACAAAAATTATATAAAAGGGAGGTTAACAATATGACAATATAAAAACTTTGGAATATTCAAACAATACTTGATTTGTAAAGTACAATGTATCAGTATGAGTTGTAGGCGTTATCTCACACCTGACGCGTTTCGGAGGTTTACAGGTTTCCTCCTTCTTCAGAGGTGTGACGGACCTCGTACCCAAGATGTCCGCCGTAACTGCTTCCTCTGTCCGGTACCACACAATCCAAGACCCCCTTAGCTTACCCAGTCACCAGACAACACCAGTGTAGGGTACATCAGGAATGAATCTTTATTTGACATGTCACACTTATATACAGCTAGATGACTCACACCTAACCTAATTAGCATGAGCTAATTATCTTAATAAACACTGGACTCCTTCATTCAATTGCAGGGTTAATTAGCACACACAACAATAGGTGAAAAGCTTCTACAAGCCAGACTATACTCATTAACCCAACAGACAGGTGGCTGGAGTTCTCTTGCTAATATGCCAAATACACATACAGATTCTATGTGTATTGGGGGGCCAGCATGGACCTGAATCCAAGTATCACCAGCTCAGGGGTCCCAGGCTTGCAGCTCAAAGAGCACCGTTCCCCCAAATGCCAGGGCCCATAGTCGCAAGGCAACAGGCTCGCACTCAGTCCCCTCCAACAGCCCGTGTCCCGGCTAGGTCCGTCACATTTCTCCCCTTTCGGCAGGAGACTAACACAGGAGGAGACCCCAGACGGGTTGACTCCGAAGTTAGTCAGTGGTTCCAGTCCTCTAATGCCTGTACACACACAGTACCCCAAACAAATTGTTCCAAACAGAGCACGACTCACCCAGCCAACTTCTGCCTCTCTCATAGAACATATCCGCCGCTGGGGAGAGGCCTGGACTGGCCCTTCTCCCTGGAGTCTTTTCAGCCGCTGGAGAGAAGACAGGGTGACTGCGCTCACTCCATCATGCTGTTGGGGATCTGGGCCGACAGCCCAGCATCCCTGGGGTATACAGGTGGGGACTGCAGTCCCATCCCCCTTTACAGGAAATCTGCCCTCTGTTAGTTGTGGGCAGAGGCCAGCAGCACTTTGTTCCGTTGCCAGCAGTTCAGGTGGGTGTAGGAGCTTCCCTACATCATCTCCTCCAGCTAACTGTTGGGGAGAGAGGCCGACTGCCCCAGCTCCCTGGAACTCCACAGTTGTTGCTGGTGCTGGACAGAGGTGGGTAGCACTCTGCCCTGTTGCCAGCACTTCTGCTGGGGACTCCACATCCTCCGCTCTGGCAAACCATTGGGGCAGGAGGCTGGCTTCCTTTTCCATTCCCTCATCTGGCTGCTGGGACAACATGTCTCTGGTACTGTCTCCCAGGTGCACAAATCTTTGCTGGGGAGGAAAGATCGCTTTCTCCACCCTGGCCAACTGTTGGGGAGGGACGACAAACACCTCCTCTCCCTTCTCCCCCTGTATCTGCTGCTGGGAAGTGATTGCCACCTTCTCTCCCTGAGCCTCCATAACTGCCACCGGTGTGGGGCAGAGGTCTTGGACCCTCTGTCCGGTGACCTGCGCTTCAGCTGGAGAAGTTCCTTGTAACTCCACGGATACTGCCGTTGGTGCTGGGCAGAGCTCAGTGAAGTTTGGCCCTAATACCAGCTCTTCTGATGGAGGCTCATGAGGTTGTTTTTCCTCAGCAGAAAAGTCTATTAAATCCCCAGTCTCTACAACTGATGGCTGGGGATAGAGGTTCACCACCTGTCCGTGGAACCTAGAAGATGCCATCGGTGCTGGGCAGAGGTTAGCAGAGCTCTGCCCTGTTGTCAGCACTTCCTGCATCCGCCATAAGACCTCCGCGTCCATAGCTGCGGGGGCAGGTGGGCAAAGCACTCTGTTACTATGCCACTTTGCCGACTCTTCAGCCAGGATTTCAGAGCTGTCTGCTGGTATTTCCTCATAGTCCCAGGCAAAGGGAGCCCCACCCTGCTGCTGAGCAGAGTCTAGCAGCTGTATGTAGGCGATCTCCAGCTCCCATTCCTGAACGGCCAGGAACTCCAAATCTTCCTGTGCCCAGAGCACTTCCGAGATGTTCAATCTTTGCTCTCTGTGCTCCATTATTTCCTCCAAACGCCACTCCAGATCACTCCCAAAGTCGGGGTCCTCGGACAGCCTCCAGTACAACAATCCCAGGCCATTATAATCAAAGCCTTCCGTGGGCCTGTCATCCGCTGTCCACGGGCACACTTGGGCTACATACCACCGGAGGGCTCTGTAGCTCTCGTCCAAACGCATTTCTGCCCGGATCAGCCTGCTTAACTCAGCTGTCCACTCCTGCTTCGGTTGTTCCCCCAATAACAACATTCGTACTTCATACTGCGACCAGTACCTTACATGGATGGAGGAGAGAACTTTTCCCTGGTGTCGCTGCTCACAGGCTAGCGCTTCTTTCCAGAGTTGTAGGCGAACAGAATCATACCATCCCAGCAGGACCTGCACCGATACTGGTCCTCTGTGCTGTAGCCGCATCTCTCGCAACCTCCTTCCGAATTCCTCTTCCATGATGACGTATCTGTACCTCTGCTATCCGGGCCTTGGATCCAGGTGATGGTTTGGATGTGTTCACGACAAGGAAGCACGATCCCACCGCTGCCAGCCAATTGTGACGGACCTCGTACCCAAGATGTCCGCCGTAACTGCTTCCTCTGTCCGGTACCACACAATCCAAGACCCCCTTAGCTTACCCAGTCACCAGACAACACCAGTGTAGGGTACATCAGGAATGAATCTTTATTTGACATGTCACACTTATATACAGCTAGATGACTCACACCTAACCTAATTAGCATGAGCTAATTATCTTAATAAACACTGGACTCCTTCATTCAATTGCAGGGTTAATTAGCACACACAACAATAGGTGAAAAGCTTCTACAAGCCAGACTATACTCATTAACCCAACAGACAGGTGGCTGGAGTTCTCTTGCTAATATGCCAAATACACATACAGATTCTATGTGTATTGGGGGGCCAGCATGGACCTGAATCCAAGTATCACCAGCTCAGGGGTCCCAGGCTTGCAGCTCAAAGAGCACCGTTCCCCCAAATGCCAGGGCCCATAGTCGCAAGGCAACAGGCTCGCACTCAGTCCCCTCCAACAGCCCGTGTCCCGGCTAGGTCCGTCACAAGAGGTAAGAGCAAAACATTCCTAGTATCTAGAAAATATCATAATACAGCAATTTGTCAAAAAGTGAACCTTGATGTGTGTGACAACACTTACAGTATCAAACAGATTTTTTGCATAGAGCACATATATACAGAGACAGTAGACTTACATACCGTTTGTAAGAACATTCCAGTATGGTTAAAAACAAATGGCTGGGAGGAGGAGCTTCTTAGCCTATGTTTTCCTAGATGGTGTAATTTGGCAAAAAGTGAGTGTCCACAGAAGAACTTGGTATCTCTAAGAGATTTAACGGATGCCCAACATTACTAAGATTGCTGGACTTGTTGCATGTATCCTGGCGTAGAGGCGAAAGGGGGCGCCTGTGAGACACACTGGGGTCGGGTATGCAAGATGAAAGCCCTATTAAGTTGAAACATTCATGAATAAATATACACGAGGAACTTAATGATTACACAGAATGGTAGAAGGTGCCTCTCAAGGTATACTACATATATCTTATTTTACAGACCTGTATTGTGTATCTGTAGATGTATCTTCATTAGCTTGCACTAGTAATTGGGTGCCGTTAATGGTTCGCTCGCTGGTTCTGAGAAGAAAATTAATCAGAGATGTCTAAGATGGTAAATCGTAGCCACCAATGAATGTCCCTCCCAGATGGTACACAGGTGTGTGTCTTTGTGTTTCTTTTTAAAACGTTTTTTAGGGAACAAAATTGGCCGTGTCTATATTCACAGCAAAAAACATTCCATTAGCTTGTTTGTAAGCATATATAGCTGTAGGAATCCTAAATAAAAGGGAGGGGGAGACTTTACATTATCTCCTGGGCTGAACATGAAGGAATCAAGTCCCCAGCAACTGGTCCCCGGTCTGCAGAGGGCAAAAAACATAATACCAGACATAACATATATGAGCTGGTGAAGAGTAACGCATAAAAGTGGCAAATTGAGGTGCAGTGTATTTGAAAAAAAATTTGGAGATTGTATTACCTTCAGTTTGCTATATGTCCGCTCGTCTCCTCCTCAGACTGGCTAGTGCAGTTGCTGAGTGGGACGAGCGGTGTATTTGAGTCTGTCTCCCCGCCCTGCAAACAGCTGTTGAGAGTACAGCTGATTGCCGTGCGGTGGGGAGATGTATAGGGCTTTCTTAACCCGGCCCCCCGAGTGCTGCGTGCGCATCCGGGTCCCGCGCACCAATCAATGGTCACGCAATGTGACCCGGACACGCCCACAGCTCCCGCCGGCACGTCAGGCTTCACCGGCGAGCAGCGCATGCTCGCCAGGTGAAGCAATATGGAGTCTCAGCGTCGGATGACGACGCCGGGAGTTCCTACTGCACCGCTCCGTCCATTAGGTTATGGGCGGGCGGCGGGGCGTGCCGGGCGGTTCACTGGACAACCCCTTCCCCCACGTAATCGCCACATAGATGTAAGGAGCAAAGGAGTTGAGATGGTCAGAAGCTCCTTCAGCCAGGCATTTTACAGGAGATCTGGAATGTAACTAAAGAAGGAAACAAAGGGGAAACATATGTAAAATATGTGAAAATAACATGTTGTGTACAGAAACATATAATATATGAGAATTTATACAGACTTCAAGCAAAAATGAATTATATAGGGTTACAAGAAAATTATGTAAGATTCTCATATAGTCCCTTATTTATTTTTTAGAAACACTCGGTAGTGGGCATTTGAGCAATTCTAACAATTAGGGGAGAATAATGAATACAGCTGCAGTCAAGCAATGTGTTATGTATATTGTAGTTATTTATGATGTATAGAATCCGGGATAGACCCGCGCTGGAGTATTGGGACGGGATAGATATATTGGCGTGGTGTCGCATACAAATCACATTCACAGTATTCATATATTGAAGGCCACTAAAGGATGGTGTAGAGTCCCATATGGTGGAAATAATAGGAGTACTCAAGTGGGAAAGGGAGGGATAATGACCGTACTATGATGTCGTAAAGGGTGGAGGAATTATTTAATTTTTTATTTTTTATTTTTCCATCCCACCGGAGGAAAATCCTTCCAGAAATGGTTTAAACCAGATTGCCTCATTGAGGCCTGGAATTAAGGTTGCCTTGAGCTTAAAGATCCATCGTGCTTCCAATTGGAGAAGGGATTTATTCCAATCTCCTCCTCTTGGATTGGGGTGGATCCGGTCTAAAATAAGAAATTTAATGTTCGGAAATTTGCCTGCATGGACGGTAATTGTATGTCTCCCAAGAGGGAGATCTGGGTAACAGGTTTTCATACTGTGAATGTGTTTATATGCCCTTTTCCAAAACTCCAGTTTGGTCTTTCCTACGTAAAAACAAGAACAGTCGCATTGTAATAGATAGATCACACCTAGCGTTTTGCAATTAGCAAAGTGCCTAGCTTTGAATACTTGGCCGTCTGGTAGTTTAGGATTTCTCTCTACCCACATGTACTTGCAATATCTGCAAGATCCACACCTATAGGTGCCCTTATATTTGCAATGTGTTTTTGTATTGGCATTAAATTCACTACTAGTAATCTGATCTCTCAGGGAGGTAGTTCTCCTGAATGTGAATAATGTTTTTTCCGTAACGTATGGACCTAGGGTAGGGTCCTCGGTTAGGAGGTGCCAATATTTTTGTACGATTTTTCTAATCTGTTGTTCCTGATTACTGAATTTGGATATGATTCTCAGAGGATTGATGTCCTCTTTATGTTTCTTTGAATATAAGAGGTGGTCCCTACTGCGTATACAAGCCTGTTGGAAGGCCCTCTTCAATGAGGCGTGTGAATATCCCCTTTCCAAGAGGCGATCGCGGAGATTGTCAGCCTCTTGTTTAAAGATGTTGTCATCAGCGCAATTGCGCCTGATTCTTAAGAACTGACTATACGGTATGGAGTTTAATAAGGGTTTGGGGTGAAAGCTGGTCGCATGCAAAATTGCATTTCCAGCTGTTGGTTTCCTATAGAGTTTGGTGAGTAATCTACCTTCCTCCCCCTTATAGACTTCTACATCCAAGAACGCGATATTTTTAGGGTTGTATGACATAGTAAAATTTAAATTGAATTTGTTTCTATTCAACCTAGATAGACATTGTTCCAACAGGTTGGATGGGCCGTCCCAGACGATGAAGATGTCGTCGATGTACCGGTACCACCCCAGGATGTGGTCCGTGTACATCGACAAGTCTTCATCGTCCAGGACTGTTTTCTCCCACTCCCCCAGGTACAGGTTGGCGTAGGATGGGGCACAGCAAGTCCCCATCGCTAGCCCTGTACCTGGAGGTAGTGGGAGCCATTGAAAGTAAAAACGTTGTGTTCCAGTATAAATTCCAGTAGGGTAGTCATGAATTCGCCGTATGCGGGATCGACACCCCTGTCATTTTGCAAAATATGCTTAATTGCTGCTACGCCCTTTCCGTGGGGGATGGAGCTGTAAAGTGCCTCAACGTCAATTGTTACTAAGAGCGTATGTTCTGGTACAAGAAGATTGTCTATAATTTGCAAGAAATGCATGGTGTCTTTCACGTATGACGGCAGATTCATGACAAAGGGTTTGAGGAAATCATCGATCAATCGACTAGCATTCTCACTTATGGATCCCACCCCTGAGATTATTGGTCTCCCGGGTGGTTTGTCTTTATTCTTATGAACCTTGGGAAGTGCATAGATTGTTGGTGTTTTAGGGAAGTTGTTACGGACAAAGTTCCATAGTTGTTTCGTGATGGTATTGTTTCTAAGGGCGGAATCGATAAGTAAATAAAATTCTCCATTGAATTTATTGACAATACTGCTGGGCATGCGTCGGTACCAGTTCTGATTTTTTAGGATATCCTTGCACATGTCAATGTATTGTTCATTATCCAAGAGGACAATGTTGCCCCCTTTATCTGACGATTTTATTACAATGTTGGCGTTTTTGGTCAACTTTCCTAGAGCTATGGTTTCGTTTTTTGTTAAATTGGTTTTCGCAGGAGTGGAGATTTTCAATTTATTTAGGTCTCTATCTATTAACTTCAAAAAGGCTGCAGCATTGGGGTTCGTACTCGGTGCTGGGCAAAAATCTGATTTCTTTTTTAGTTTTGACATATTTTTGTTGGCCAGTGAGTCTTGTTTATCCACAGATTCTAAGATTTTTTGGAGATCGATCCGGTCGATGAGGTCGGCCGGGTCGCTCTCCTCCAAAAGTGCAACCAAATGATCTAGTGCTTGATTTTCTTGAGGGGTGCGATCTGGGGGTACCCCCTGTTTGTCAAATAGTTTTTTTTAAATTAATTTTCTGACGAACAGTTGTAGATCTTTATAGACATCAAACTTGTTTGTATTTTGATGTGGACAAAAATTGAGGCCCCTCTTGAGTAAAGAGGTCTCCTCTGTGGATAGTAAGTGGGATGAGAGATTAATTATATTAAAATCGGATTCAATAGGTGTATCAAAGAATTTTTTAGTGCCTATAGATTGACTTGTGTATAAGTGTTCGGATTGGTTAAAGAAGGTTGTACCCCCGCCAGGATCGTCTCTAAAAAAGAAGGATCGCTGGAGAGGGTCTCAAAAGATTCTGTGCCACCATTATTTATTTGTGCTAGTGTTTTTTTATTAGTCACGTTATTAGTAGATGCGTGAAGGTTGGACGTGGTACCTGTGTCTGTATTTTTAGTGCTAGGTGTGGCTGTGGACACTCACTTTTTGCCAAATTACACCATCTAGGAAAACATAGGCTAAGAAGCTCCTCCTCCCAGCCATTTGTTTTTAACCATACTGGAATGTTCTTACAAACGGTATGTAAGTCTACTGTCTCTGTATATATGTGCTCTATGCAAAAAATCTGTTTGATACTGTAAGTGTTGTCACACACATCAAGGTTCACTTTTTGACAAATTGCTGTATTATGATATTTTCTAGATACTAGGAATGTTATACTCTTACCTCTGAAGAAGGAGGAAACCTGTAAACCTCCGAAACGCGTCAGGTGTGAGATAACGCCTACAACTCATACTGATACATTGTACTTTACAAATCAAGTATTGTTTGAATATTCCAAAGTTTTTATATTGTCATATTGTTAACCTCCCTTTTATATAATTTTTGTAATAAACATTTTCTCTAATGAATATCATTCAGTGTTTAATCTGGGGTTAAATATTATATATGCCTTAAAAGTCCAAACCCTTAGGGGACCCCCTTTTCCTTTTTTCGTTACTATAGGATGTGGCATAAAATATAAAATTCCCCTCCCATTTATATGTGTGCTCTCTGCTAAGCCTACAACCTTTCTTATGTGAATGAGTATGGGGTACGATGTACCCCTACCCATTGACCTAAGGTGTAAAATGTAAAGTAAAAAAACACACACACTTTTGAAAAAATATTTTATTGCACTGCTCCGGGGGTCTTCTTCCGTCTTGGGTGTCTTCTCGCCGGACTCCTCCGCCATTTACCAAGCTCTTTTACCGAGCGGAGAAGTCCGGCTACATTCTTCGTCGTCGCCGCCGTCATCTGGGGGTCTCGATCTGCCTTCGGGGGTCTTCCGTGGTCTCTTCTGTTCTTGCCGCTGTCGTCGCTTTCTGCGCCACCTTCTTCTTCTTCTTCCGCCTTCTCCGCCTTCTTCTTCTTCTTCCGATGTTGACACGTCGCTCTCTCTGGCCGGAATGGCAGAGCCGCGCTGTGCTGGGACTTATATAGGGACATGGGGACAGGGTCACATGCTCATGTCACATGGTGACCCCGCCCCCTGTGATGTCATAGTCCCGGCATCCACCGGGACTGTGACATCACATATTTTTATGGCTATGGTTTAAAACATGTTTGCTCTTTTCTTCAATCATGCCTGATTGTCACTAGAGTTGAGCGGACACCTGGATGTTCGGGTTCGACGGGTTCGGCCGAACTTCGGAAAAAAGTCCGGGTTCGGGACCGAACTTGACCTGAACATGACCCCGAACTTCGAACCACATTGAAGTCAATGGGGACCCGAACTTCTCAAGACTAAAATGGCTGTAAAAAAGTAATGGAAAGGGCTAGAGGGCTGCAAATGGCAAAAAAATGTTGTAAGAGCATGGCAAGTGCTCTGCAAACAAATGTGGATAGGGAAATAACTTAAAATAACATAAAAAAAATAAAAAATAAAAATAATATGCTGGAGGCCCCCTTCTCAGCAGAAGAGGTACAGGAAGTCATTAAGAACCTCAGAAACTCAACGGCACGATGCCCCTGGCTGTGTTGAAGTTGGTGGTGAAGGTGTTACACTGACCGGATGAGGAGGCGGTAGAGGATGAGGAGGCGGAGTAGGAGGAGTTAGCAACAGGAGGCAAACTGAAGCGTCCTGCAATCCTCAGTGGTGGAAGGACATGCGCCAAACTGCTATCTGCCTCAGGCCCAGCCGCCACTACATTTATCCAGTGTGCTGTTAGGGAGATATAACGTCCCTGACCGTGCTTACTCGTCCACGCATCCGTAGTTAGGTGGACCTTGCCACAGATGGCGTTGCGCAGTGCACACCTGATTTTGTCCCCCACTTGGTTGTGCAGGGAAGGGATAGCTCGCCTGGAAAAGTAGTGGCGGCTGGGCATGACGTACTGTGGGACAGCCAATGACATCAGCCTTTTAAAACTCTGCGTCTCCACCAGACGGAATGACAGCATTTCAAAAGCAAGGAATTTTGAAATGCTGGCATTCAGGGCCAGGGATCGCGGGTGGCTATGTGGGTACTTCCTCTTTCGCTCCAGTGTTTGGGAGATAGAGAGCTGAACGCTTCCATGGGACATTGTGGAGATGGTTGTTGACCCAGGTGGTAGTGTTGCTGGCAGATCCTCTGTTTGCGGGTTGGCAGGTGCCACTGTCACTACAGAGGTAGATGAAGAGGCTGAGACTGCAGCAGAAGAGGAAGCAGGAGAAGCCAGAGACCTTTCTTGGTTTTTGAGGTGTCTACTCCACTGCATCTCATGATTTGCACTTAGATGCCTGGTCATGCAGGTTGTGCTCAGGTTGAGAACGTTTATGCCTCGCTTCAGGCTCTGATTGCACAGCGTGCAAACCACTCGTGTCTTGCCATCAGCACATTGTCTGAAGAACTGCCACGCTAGGGAAGTCCTTGGACCTGGCTTTGGTGTGCTCGGTCCCTTGCTGCGTTGGGCAGTAGCAGACATACTCTCTAGGGGACGGACGCTCCGCTTTTGCACCCTGCTCCCTCTTCTGCTGTGCTGGTGGCTCTGTGCGACCACCGCCTCTTCCTCCGAACTACACTGGTCACCTGCATGACGTTGATTCCATGTGGGGTCAAGGACCTCATCGTCCTCCACATCATCTTCCACCCAGTCTTCATCCCTGCCCTCCTTGTCGGTCGGCACAATGGCGAAAGCAGCAGCAGTTGGCACCTATGTTTCGTCATCATCCGAGACGTGCTGCTATGGTCCTCCCATGTACTCATCATGAAACATAAGTAGTTGGGCATCGGTGCACACAATCTCTTCCACTTCTGGGGCAGGGCTAGGTGGATGGCCCTGGGAAACCCTGCTAACAGAGTCATCAAAAAGCAGAAGAGACTGCTGCATGATTTGGGGCTCAGACTGATTGGCTGATTTGCAAGGGGGTGAGGTGAAGACTGATGGACATCGGCTGCAGGTGCCAACTCTGAACTTTCATCAGGAGACTGGGTGGGAGACAATGTGAAGGAACCGGAGGCACTGTCAGCAACCCAATCTACTATCGCCTGTACTTGTCCTGGCCTCAACATTCGTACAGCCTCATTAGGCGTGCCGAAATACCGCCGCAGGCTCTTTCACCTACTCGCACCTGAGGAAGGTGTTTCACTAGTGCGTGTAGCTGGCACAGATCAACCACGTCCTCTCCCTGCAACAGGAGCTCCACCAGCAGCACCACAACCGGGGCCACGTCCCTTTTTTGACGATCTCCTCATATTTTCAAAATGTATGATCTCGCCCTAAATGGGTGTTTTTGCAATAGCAGAATACACCCACAGTTTGTACAGCGTGTATCTCAAAAACTGCTAAACTGCAGAAAATGCTATGAAAAAAAAATATTTCACTACAATTTTTTTTGGGATAGCACAATAGAATAAATATTGATTGATTTTATGTCACACTCCTGCACACATGCAGAAAACACTGACAGATTTTATTTTTTTGCAATAGCAGAATACACCCACAGTGTGTAAAGCGTGTATCAAACTGCAGAAAATGCTATGGGTAAAAAAAATTTTTCACTACAATTTTTTTTTAGGATAGCACAATAGAAGAAATATCGATGGATAGCATAATGCCGCGTACACACGAAGGGACTTTTCCCGGCGGACCTAGTCCAGTGGACAATCCGCCGGACTTTCCAGCTGGCTTCGCCGGACTTTCCGAGCGTGTGGACTTGCCCACACACGCCCGGACTTCTCCGGCGGACAATCCGCTGGACAAAGTCCGCGGGACTTTTGAAAATGAACGGACTTGCCCACACACGGAGCAGTCCGTTCATTTCGAACGTAACTTCAGGTACGTAGCTAGCGTAGGCAGTAAATGCCGGCGCGCTAGCTCCGTCACCTGGCATGGATTTAAAGGGAATCCCCACGCCGAAAAACGGCGTGGGTGTCCCCCCCAAATCCATCTCAGGCCCTTATCCGAGCATGCAGCCCGGCAGGCCAGGAAAGGGGTGGGGACGAACGAGCGCCCCCCCTCCTGAGCCGTACCAGGCCGCGTGCCCTCAACATGGGGGGTGCCCTGGGGAAAGGGGGGCCGTGCGGCCCCCCCACCCCAAAGCACCTTGTCCCCATGTTGATGAGGACAAGGGCCTCTTCCAGACAACCCTGGCCGTTGGTTGTCGGGGTCTGCGGGCGGGGGCTTATCGGAATCTGGGAGCCCCCTTTTATAAGGGGGCCCTCAGATCCCGGCCCCCCACCCTATGTGAATGAGTATGGGGTACGATGTACCCCTACCCATTCACCTAAGGTGTAAAATGTAAAGTAAAAAAACACACACACTTTTGAAAAAATATTTTATTGCACTGCTCCGGGGGTCTTCTTCCGTCTTGGGGGCCTTCTCGCCGGACTCCTCCGCCATTTACCAAGCTCTTTTACCGAGCGGAGAAGTCCGGCTACCTTCTTCGTCGTCGCTGCCGTCGTCTGGGGGTCTCGATCCGCCTTCGGGGGTCTTCCGGGGTCTTTTCTGTTCTTGCCGCTGTCGT
>CM053026.1:622161299-622176627 GCA_028564925.1 Lithobates sylvaticus | reverse complement strand
TGTAATGCGTGCTGCCTTTTACTAAATACCTCTTTGTTTCTTATCTCTGTTTTGCAGGGATTAGAAACAGAGAGATTGTTCCCTCTGTACAGAGTACTGGGTTGATTGTTAACACAGGGCTCAGGGCTGTGATTGGACACAGCTGTCAGCAGGTCCCAGTGTTCTGTCGAGAAGTGCCCGCTATGGAGAAGCGCCTGGGACGAACGGCGCATGTGCTGCACGGAACAGCACAACAGCTGATTTTACGACCAGCTGTTGTGACGGTGAGACCGACGCCTGTGCACAATAGCCGACAGAAGAAATGTTTCCATCAGATTGTGCCTCGCGCTCCCATGGCGAGTTCATGTCGGTGAGGGGCGGATTTCTACATGTTGTGGGCGGATTTATAAATGATGGGCAGTTGGGGGCGGAATTTTTAAAGATGGCCAGTGCTGCAAAACAAAACTTAATGCCATTGCGCTTGCGGGGCGTGTTTAGCCAACTGATGGGCGGGTTTACCGGGCATATTTAGCATAAAAAGTTTTGTTTTGCACTGGCCATCTTTAAAAATTCCGCCCCCAAATGCCCATCAGTTATAAATCCACCCACAACATGTAGAAATCTGCCCCTCATCGACATGAACTCGCCACGGGAGTGTGGGGCACAATCTGACAGAAAAAAATCTTCTGTCGGCTATTGTGCGCAAGGCGCCGTCTCAACGTCACAACAGCTGATCGTAAAATCAGCTGTTGTGCTGAACGCCGCATGCGTCGTTCGTTCCGAGCACTTCTCGATAGCGGGCACTTCTCGACAGAACACTGGCCATGAATCATTGGCCAGGATCTGCTACCAACCCCCGCTGTGTGCAATCACAGCATGTGTCGACGAGGGGGGGCACACATGCACGCGCCCTAAACCTGGAAACAGGCAGCGACGTACCAGTACAGACAGACCACAATGTACTGCGGAGGGGCGGTCCACAAATGGTTAAGCACCCATGTCAGCGGTAAATGTTTTGTCTCAACACTCTAAACTGATACATTTGTAGGACAGCTTGTTCTGTTTAAAAATAACAGACCTATTTGCTTGATCACCAGCTGAAAAAAAGCCTAAAAAAGAAAACAAATGCAGCCATATAATCTAAGCTTCAATATAATAAATAAATATACAATATATTGTAAGCTTCAATATAATAAATGTTTGCTTTTGGGTTTAATACTATTTAACCGATTCAACACCGGGCCATTTTACACCCTTCCTTACCAGAGCACTTTTTGCGATTCGGCACTGCGTCGCTTTAACTGACAATTGCGTGGTCGTGCGACGTTACACCCAAACAAAATTGACGTGCTTTTTTTTCCCACAAATAGAGCTTTCTTTTGGTGGTATTTGATCACCTCTGCGGTTTTTATTTTTTGTGCTATAAACAAAATAAGAGCGACAATTTTGAAAAAAAACACAATATTTTTTTACTTTTTGCTATAATAAATATCCCATTTTTTTTTTTAAAAAAAACTATTTTTTTACTCAGTTTAGGCCGATACGTATTCTTCTACATATTTTTGGTAAAAAAAATCGCAATAAGCGTATATTGATCGGTTTTGCGCAAAAGTTATAGCGTCTACAAAATAGGGGATAGATTTATTGCATTTCTTTTTTTTTTTTTTACTAGTAATGGCGGCGATCTGCGATTTTTTTCGTGACTGCGACATTGCGGCGGACACTTCAGACACTTTTGACACATTTTTGGGACCATTCACATTTACACAGCGATCGTTGCTATAAAATTGCATTGATTACTGTGTAAATGTGACTGTCAGGGAAGGGGTTAACACTAGGGGGCGCTGCAGGGGTTAATGTATTCCATATATGTGTGATTCTAACTGTGGGGGGAGGGGACTCAAGGGGAGGAGACCGATCATGTGTTCCTCCGTACTGGGATCACATGATCGGTCTCCTCTCCGCTGACAGGACGTGGAGCTGTGTGTTTACACACACAGATCCACGGTCCCGCACGGTCCCGTTGTTTTAACGGGCAATCGCGGGTGCCCGCCAGGCACTCGCACCGGGTCCCGAGCGACGCCGCGGGCCCACCCAGGATGGGAGATCCACCTTGTGGGCGTCATATGACTATGGGCCCCCCAGGCGGCCGGGAATGGGAGGACGTCATATGACGCCCACCCAGGATGGGAGATCCACCTTGTGGGCTTCATATGACTATGGGCGAGTAGTGAAGGGGTTAAACAAATTTTTCTGCATTTTGTCATACCATTAAATTCAGTGATATTCTCCCCTGTGTTGAAAACTGCTGCATAATTTTTTCAAAATCATATATGCAATCACATACAGTCATGGCCAAAAATATTGGCACCCCTGCATTTCTCTCAGATAATGCACCACTTCGCCCAGAAAATTGTTGCAATTACAAATGTTTCGGCAATTCTCATGTTTATTTCTTTTGTTTGTATTGGTATGCCACAAAAAATTGGAGAAACAAAAATCCAAATCGGACACATTCCACCCAAAACCCCAAAAATGGACTGGACAAAATTATTGGCACCTTCTCAAAATTGTAAGAAATAGATTGCATTCCAAGTTTGTGATGCTTCTGTAATTTGTAATTAAACTCACCTGTATCAATTAACAGTTGCTGGCAATATAGAAATCACAATGGCAACCAGTTAAAATGGCAAAAAAATTGACTCTTTCTGTTGTGTGTCTCTCTGTGTGCCACACGGAGCATGGAGAGGAGAAAAAACAGCAAATAATTGTCTCAGGATTCGACAACACAAATTGTGGAAGGCCTGGACAATCTCAAGGTTACAAGTCCATCTACAGAGATCTTAATGTTCCTGTGTCCACTATGCGCAACATTGTCATCAAGTTTACAGCCCATGGCATTGTAGATAATCTCCCTGGACGTGGGTGAAAGAAAAAAAAATGTACTCTTAATAGAGGGCTATGATGATTGTTAAGTACATGTCTCTCTATGGCTGATTTGCTGGTTCTTTCAGGTGACAAGCTGCCTGTTGTTGCAAGGAAGATTTACCTCAGCTGCTGAGCACTCAATTGGTGACAAATCTTTTGGCGGGAAATATCTAGCCAATGAGTGTAACCTTTTACTTATATCCTCTCCTGTCACTGGGAGGAGTCAACATTTACCTCAGGTCTGTCAGCTGTACTCACCTCTGGATTCTCCTCAGCCTTCCTTCTGGATCTCTTGACCTGCTCTCTCACCCTCCCTCACCTTTGTTATTTCCCCGGTGTGACGGTAAAGCAGCGCTATATTTAGCGCTGCTTTGTTAACAGTTCTTTTTGATATTGAAAGTTTATCTTTTTGGGTAATGTTGCCCACTTTGTGGGTGGACAGTGTTCGGCCGCTCGCGGTATAAGATATTGCTGCTTGAGCTTTAGGCCCCTTTCACACTGGGGCGGCCGCGGTGACGGTAAAGCAGCGCTAAAAGGGTTAAACGCCCCCCGCAGAGCGCCCCCGTAGCCGCGGTATTGCCGCGGTAACCGCGGTATTGCCGCGGTTTTACCGCGGTCTCCCATTGTAATCAATGGGAAGGAGCGGTATAGGAGCGGTGAACACACCGCTCCTATCCCGCTCCAAAGATGCTGCTAGCAGGACTTTTTTTGTCATCCTGCTAGCGCACCGCTCCAGTGTGAAAGCCCGCCGGCTTTCACACTGGAGTTAAAGGGGCAGGATTTTTTCATGCGGTGAACAGGCGCTATTTTTAGCGCTGCACCGCATGAAAAACGCCCGGTGTGAAAGGGGCCTTAGGTGTCCTTTTATGAAACTGAGATCAGCTGCGATCCCAAGTCTCACAGCTGATCTCAGGTCTTTACCAGTGTATGAAACTGAGGTAATCAGATGAGAACATGTTCTCCACTGATTACCTCAGCACAGTGAGAATCTGTAACTGACTGTCACAGAAACGGCCAGTGTATGAAGGTGCGATCTCAGCACCTCACTGGCGATCTGTGACAGGATTCTCACTTTCTGATTCACCATCTCAGAGGTGGAGAATCAGAGAGAGAAGCGGAAGCTGCCTCAGTATTCTGGGGAAAGCAGGAAGTCTTTTGACTTCCCTCTTTCACTCAGGGGCAGCCATACAGTGAGAGAACATCTTCCCCACCATTACACACCCCAAAACAAGCAGGTTAGCAATCTAAATTGTGTATATATATATATATATAGATATATATATATATATATATATCTATCTATATATCTATCTATCTATCTATCTATCTATCTATCTATCTATATATATATATATATATATATATATATATATATATATATATATATATATATATATATATATATATATATATATATATATATATATATATATATATAGATAGATAGATATATAGATAGATAGATAGATAGATAGATTGATAGATATACACACACACACACAAATAAACACACATACACACACATATATATAGATATATAATGATAGATAGATAGATAGATAGATAGATAGATAGATAGATAGATAGATAGATAGATAGATAGATAGATAGATAGATAGATAGATAGATAGATAGATAGATATATATATATATATATATATATATATATATATATATATATATATATATATATATTATTATTCTACCTGCATTTAAATGCTATTATTAATGTCATTTTTATATCATTTTTAATTTATTAGTAAATAAAATTTTGTTTTACCCATGGCATGTTCCATTAGGCTACTTTCACACTGAGGCGCTGGGCGTGCTGGCGGTAAAGCGCCGCTATATTTAGCGGCACTTTACCGTCGTTATAGCGGCGCTTTTTCGAACGCTAGCGGGGCAGTTTTACCCCCGCTAATGACTGAAAAAGGGTTAAAACCGCCCGCAAAGCGCCACTGCAGCGCCGCTTTGCAGGGGGGTTTGGAGCGCTGCCCCATTATTTTCAATGGGAAGGGGCGCTTTAGGAGCGGTAAATCCTCCTAAGATGCGGCTTGCAGGACATTTTTCAGCATCCTGCAAGCGCACCGCTCCAGTGTGAAAGCCCGCGGCTGTTTGAAGGCGCCTTGCAGGCGCTATTTTTATAACTTTAGTGCCTGCAAAGCGCCTCAGTGTGAAAGGGGCCTTACAGTAAGGCCCCTTTCACACTGGGCCTTTTTCAGGCGCTACAGTGCTAAAAATAGCGCCTGTATAGCGCCTGAAAAAATCCGGCCCCTTTCACTCTGCTTTCACACTGGAGCGGTGCGCTAGCAGGACGGTCAAAAAAGTCCTGCTAGCAGCATCTTTGGAGTGGTGAAGGAGCGGTGTATTCATAATTCAAATTCAAATTGAAATCAATGGGACAGCGCGGCAATACTGCCGGCAAAGCGCCGCTGCAGCAGCGCTTTGCGGGCGGTTTTACCCCTTTTTCTGCCGTTAGCGGGGGTTAAAACTGCACTGCTAGCGGCCGAAAACCGCTGATAAAACGACAGTAAAGCAGCGCTAAATAAAGCGCTTCTTTACCGCCGACACCGCTCCCGCCCCAGTGTGAAAGGGGCCTTATACAGGGGTTTATCAGTTATTAAATATATTTTATTTTAATTTATTAATAAATATTTATACTTGTATACTTTATTAAAATTATTTTTTAATGATTATAAATGTATTTTACATTTATATGAATGGTGTATAGCTTCATTACATATGTGGATTACATTAATTTACTATACACCATTAACATTTAAATAGGCACATGTATAATATTTAAATATTGATAAAAACAATGTTTTTTAATAATTAGGTTAATGTATATTGTGTAGGGGGAATTTAACTTTATTATTTTATTAATATGTTGGGGAATAATGTGTGGTGATTAGTGTTCAACTTTTGTATTTTAAATCTCCTCACACTGTAATCCCGCTACATCTCGCGAGATTACAGTGTGAGGAGAAATTCTGAGGAGTTCCCGGCGTTTGTAGATCGCTTCTCAACTCAACATGAGAAGCGATCTACAGACAATCATAAACAGGCACTCAGGGGAGAGCGATCTCCCCTGAGAATGCCTGAGAACTGAATAGCGGTATTTTACCGCCCCCCCCCCTCCCCCGTTTTTATTTTTTGTGCTATAATCTAGTTAATATCTGTTTTGATGGATCTGGACGTAGCCTTGTACGTTAAAAAAAACGGATAAAAATGGAAGCGGAGGTTAACGGATGGTAACTGATGGGCATCCGTTTGCCCATAGGAATGCATTGTCGTCCGTTGACGGATGGAAGAAAAACGGATAGACGGTCCGTCCGTGTGAAAGGGGCCTTACACAGTAGAAGGCAGCCATACATACATACATGATTCAACCTTCTAAGGTATCGCTGTCTGCTAGTGGGACTCTAAACACCAACTCTTCTATCAGGTGACCATTCATGTATAAGTTCATGGAGAATGGTTGGGTAAATATGTTGAAGACATGATGAAGACACCTCTTGATCCAAGTAAGCTACTGGAAGGCAATAGTGATCAGAAAGACTTTTGTGACACATAAGCCTTGGCCAGTGTTGTCTGATTGTGTTCCATAAACCTTAGCTTTGATTGTTTGCTGAATTTGGAGAATGTTATCCAATGTCTATGCTCTATGGGTACACTGGGAATGGTCACAATGGGATATGTGTGTTGCTCCAGACATCTTTGACCATCACCTGACTTTGTTGAAAGAGAGTAGATGAGAAAACCATCATCTAAAGTCTAGGGAATCTTTTAGAACAGGCCCGGTGCTACCACTAGGCAAACTAGCTTCTGGGAGAATTTGTTGTGGCAAAACCAGATACCCGTTCCCCCCTCTACCTGAAAGGTGCCAAATGTGGCAGCAGATGGAGGGGGAGGAGACAGAGAAGTGGAGCTTCCCCGTTTGGGTGGATTTTTAAGCTGCAATGTATTCTGATTTAATACTGTCTCAATCCTCTAACTGCCTGCAAAGGTAAAGCATAATGGACTACTATGCATCGCATAGTAGCCCATTATGTGTCACTTACCTGACACAGGAGCCAGCAATGTCACTGCTGTCCCCTGTCCCATGAAGCGTCCATCTTCTCTCAGGGTATCGCGGCTCCGGCGCTGTGATTTCCCGGAGCCGCCATGATGTCACTCCCGCGCATGCGCACGGGAGTGGCCACTAGCAGCATATTGCCGTTAGCAGCGGTGTGCTCAGTGCGCCTGCGCGCCGATGTCTATGGTGCATGCGCCGTAGACAGCGGTGCCTGTCTTTTTGCAAATATCTCCTAAACCATGTAGGTTTAGGAGATATTTCTTGGACCTACAGGTAAGCCTTAATCTAGGCTTACCTGTAGGTCAAAGTGGTTTGTAAGGGTTTTACAACCACTTTAACAAACTTTGTTGCAGATTCCTACCTTTTGTCATTCTGAATAAAACCCTGTGTTTTAGTCTATGTCTATGTGGGAAAGTGTATCTAATAGGAGTGGTTTCATAATTATCAACCAGCTGCTGCACCTGCCAAGCTCTAATGAGGAAAGCTGCTGGGTTTGCATCCCTTTAGCCATGATTTCCTATTGGGAGTATCTCACCAAAAAATGATTTTTTTGTTGCAGAGGATGCCTGAAATCTGATTTGTATCTAAGGCTACTTTCACACTTAGGCACTTTAGAGGCACGATAGCGCTAAAAATAGCGCCTGCACAGCGCCTGTAAAGAGCCTCTCCTCTCACTCCAGTGTGAAAGCTCGAGTGCTTTCACACTGGAGCGGCGCACTTGCAGGACGGTAAAAAAGTCCTGCAAGCTGCATCTTTGCAGTGCCTCCAAACCGCCGGCAAAGCGCCACTGCGATGCTTTGTTGACTGTTTTAATCCTTTTTTGGCCGCTAACAACAGTAAAGCGCAGCTAAAACACCCTAGTGTGAAAGCACACTTATTGTAGACTTCTGAAAAAATCGGTGAGCCAATCACACAAGCAGGAAATTATGTTTCTGGAAAGAGTTCTGTGAACATTCTGTATACAGAACACCTCCAGGTAGCCATATTGCATTTACAGAAAATTACAGCGGCTGCAGATTGAAAAGGAAGTGTAATTTTTGATAACATTCAATTACAATATGAGTCGCAATTTATACGCTATAATATAATTTTTTCTTATTTGCTATTTTTTTCTCCACAAAAATAGAGTTATCCTTTAACCACTGAGTGCAAATCACCGTTGTACGTCGGTACTTTGATGCTAAATACCGTTGTTATGGCAGCAACTACCGGAGCCGTCGGTAGTGGCGGAGATGGTCGCCTCCTTGCTCCTGACAGACATTTAGCAGAGTGAGGGAAGGATGGCCCCCGCTCGGCTCCATAACATTGAATGGTGGAAGCGACGTCAAACGTCACTTCCGCCTAATGGTCTTAAAGGGGAATTTTTTTTTATTGCATTTTAGTGTAAATGTGAGATCTGAGGTCTTTTTTTACCCCAGATCTCATATTTAAGAGGTCCTGTCATAATTTTTTTCTATTACAAGGGATGTTTACAGGAATAAAGTGACCCAATTTTTTTTCCTTTTAAAAAGACAGTGTAAAAAATAAAAAAGTAAATTAAAACAAATAACAAAAAAAATTTAAAGCGCCCCGGCCTGCCACCGAGCTCACGCGCAGAAGGGAATACGTAAGTCGTGGGGCCACATATGAAAACGGTGTTCAAACTACACATGTGAGGCATCGCTGCGATCGTTAGAGTGAAAGCAATATTTCTAGCACTAACACTAAACATGTAACCTGTAAAAAAAATGTAAATGTCACCTATGGAGATTTTTAAGGGATCAAACATTCTCGCCATTCCACGAGCGGGCGCAATTTCGGCTATCGCTCAGGATCTGATGAACAGGGTACTCCCTTGCAATGCGTAAGCCGTTTGTGATACCATCTGGTTCCTCCTAATACCCAGTCCAGGTTGCAGAAGATACAGTTCTGATATTTTGAAGCAATGTTAAGCCTTTTTAAACATTTTGTTTGTGAGTATGACCCTTGCTTTTACTATTTAAATAAATGTTATCTTTGGTAATGCACAAGGTCGGTGCGCCCTCCCTGTTTTTCTATATGTTTTTCTACTCTAAGGACACCCATCTGAGGAGAGCCGCAAGACCTATGACTTTCCATATTCTATCCAAAAGGTTGGCTACACCACTTACATATGGACTAAGGCCCCTTTCACACCGGGGCGTTTTTCATGCGGTACAGCGCTAAAAATAGCGCCTGTTCACCGCATGAAAAAATCCGGCCCCTTTAACTCCAGTGTGAAAGCCGGCGGGCTTTCACACTGGAGCGGTGCGCTAGCAGGATGACAAAAAAAGTCCTGCTAGCAGCATCTTTGGAGCGGGATAGGAGCGGTGTGTTCACCGCTCCTATACCGCTCCTTCCCATTGATTTGAATGGGAAACCGCGGTAAAAACCGCGGCAATACCGCCGCAAAGCTCTGCGGGGGTGTTTTAACCCTTTTTTTTTCGGCCGCTCGCGGGGGGTAAAACCGCACCGCGAGCGGCCGAATACCGCGGTTAAAACGATGGTAAAGCAGCGCTAAATATAGCGCTGCTTTACCGCCACCGCGGCTCCCCGCCCCAGTGTGAAAGGGGCCTAAGATCCCGAGCGCAGGAGATTGTTTTGTGTTGGGCGCAATTTTGAAGCATGACATGTTGGGTATCAATTTACTCGGCGTAACATTATCTTTCACAATATAAAAAAAAATTGGGCTAACTTTACTGTTGTCTTATTTTTTACGTCAAAAAAGTGTATTTTTTCCAAACAAATGCGCTTGTAAGACCACTGCGCAAATATGGTGTGACATAAAGTATTGCAACAAACATTTTATTCTCTAGCGTGTCTGAAAAAATATATATAATGTTATGAAGTTCCAAGTAGTTTTCTAGCAAGTGGAGTTCCACCATAAAAAAAAAAGATTTCACTTATGTGCCTCATTCAGCGCCTGGGCCCTTGACGTCACTTCCCTCGGCGCAGGAAGGGAGATCAGCTCTCTCCCCTCCCTCTTGTCAATCATCTGGGACACGTGACAGGTCCCAGATGATTGCGTGGCCAATCACGGAGCGTGGCGCCGCTCTTGCATGTGCAGTGGGTGCCAGGCTGTGAAGCCACAGCCGGGCGTCAAAAGTTACAATGCCGGCGCCGCCGAGCGGAGGGGGAGACGAGCGGGGCTTCGATCCTCCGCATTGCTGGACCCTGGGACAGGTAAGTGTCCAATTATTAAAAGTCAGCAGCTGCAGTATTTGTAGCTGCTGACTTAAATTTTTTTTTTTTTTTAAGTTGAACATCACTTTAAGGCCCCTTTCACACCGGGGCGTTTTTCATGCGGTGCAGCGCTAAAAATAGCGCCTGTTCACCGCATGAAAAAATCCTGCCCCTTTAACTCCAGTGTGAAAGCCGGCGGGCTTTCACACTGGAGCGGTGCGCTAGCAGGATGAAAAAAAAAGTCCTGCTAGCAGCATCTTTGGAGCGGGATAGGAGCGGTGTGTTCACCGCTCCTATACCGCTCCTTCCCATTGAAAAGAATGGGAGACCGCGGTAAAACCGCGGCAATACCGCCGCAAAGCGCCGCTACGGCGGCGCTCTGCGGGGGGTGTTTAACCCTTTTTCGGGCCGCTCGCGGGGGGTAAAACCGCACCGCGAGCGGCCGAAAACCGCGGTAAAAACGACGGTAAAGCAGCGCTAAATGTAGCGCTGCTTTACCGTCACCGCGGCTCACCGCCCCAGTATGAAAGGGGCCTAAGTGGTTTAAAAGAAAAAAAAAAAAACGATGCAGCCACCACATCCAAATATTGGCATTCTGGAATTTAAAGCGGTGTTCCAGACAAATTTTTTTTTTTTTAAGTCAGCAGCTGCAAACACTGTAGCTGCTGACTTTTATTAGGGACACTTACCTGTCCAGGGAGCCCGCGATGTTGCCCTCCGAGGCCTGATCCGTCTATCGGATCGGGTGCAGGCGCCGCCATTGCAACTAAGGGAAACTGGCAAGAAAATCTCAAGTTCTCCTACAACAAAATCCGTTGTCGGAAATTCCGATCGTGTGTACACAATTCCGACGCATAAAGTGCCACGCATGCTCGGAATCAAGCAGACGAGCTGCACTTTCTATTGAACTTCGTTTTTCTTGGCTCGTCGTACTTGTTGTACGTCACCGCGTTCTTGATATTCGGTATTTCCGACCAACTTTGTGTGAACGTGTGTATGCAAGACAAGTTTGAGCCAACATCCGTCTGAAAAAATCCCATGGATTTTGTTGTCGGAATGTCCGATCGTATGTACAGGGCATTAGTACTTCCAAAAAAAATAAGAAAGTAAAAAAAAAAAAAAATATGTAATATCCAAAAACTCCGCTTTAATAACATTTTGTTTTTTTTGTTTTTGGGTTTGAGTCCTCTTTGAGAGTTGATTCTGAACACACAATCTTGTGGGAAATAAAAACACAGGGGATTTACTAGCACAGGAGTGCTTGATCAATGTGAAATGAATTGACTAGGATCAGAGAAGCATCACAAGTGAAGTCTTCTTATATATCATTTGTTTAGGTAGTCAGCCCCAGAGTCGAGTGTGTCCTGATGGCACCGGGTGTGAGTGGGCACAGGCAGGACAGGTGCACTGAACTCTATGCTGCAGCCTGGAAGGAGAAGTGGCCTCAGTTAAGCAAGGAATGCTGGGATTCATAGTTAGACAACAGACTCCTGATGAACCATGTCAGTCCTATGTTGATCTCAGAGACCAAACTTTAAGAAATGTGTGTGGGGCAGTGGAAGGGGATTACCATAACATATGGGAACAAAGTGTGTTTATTTCACAGCAATCTTTAAGATAATTCTATGAGCAACACTATTCCAGATGGATGAAAGGCATGAATGCAAATGTCTTAGAGGGGAAGTGTAAAAGTTTAAACGTCATGGTAAAATGAGATTTAAAAGAAATACACAAATGCAAATACATGCAATCACAAGCATGCAAAAACCTTCAATACAATAGTAGTAGTAGTAGTAGTAGTAGTAATGCTGATCATTGTGATAGTGTCAGTTTCATACCTGTATAAGCAGAGAACCTTACTTTAATTTATAGTGACACTGAAGAGGATATTTCAAACATTTAATTTCATTATGTGCCCTATTTATAAAGAAATAGTTTACTTAAATTTGTATGCCATTTCCTTGTTTGATCCTCTTGGCAATCTGTTTGTCAGCTGTTTTCTTCAAAAAAAAGATCATATAGCTGGTGTACTAAAAATAGGAAACTGGCCTATCAAATGGATAATTTGAAATGTATTTTAATAATAGTAACACATTACAGACAAGTAATACTTGCCTTTTCATTGATCACACCACTGTATCCTTCAACACAATTGCTGCAGCCACCCCAACATTTGTGTTTCATCAATGTGTTTATGTTTTCAGGGTTATAGTGAAAGAAAAGTGCAGCGCTGATAAATAATAATAATAATTGATGACAAAAAGATTCTCAGATGAGAAAAACTAAGGCAATTGTCTCACAACAATTGCTATAAATTAATAAACCAGAAATACTTATACCTTATATTAACAATAAAAATGAAAATAAAAATTGTGTTCAAATAATGAAAAGAACTAAGGCAGATACCACAACAATTATTATGACAATATTACGTGATAAAGCCCAAAATAACATAAAAATAAAATAAAAATTTAAGTCCATAGAAGAAGAATTATTGAACGAACCATTGAAGAAAATCCCATTCAGTAAAAAATAAATAAAGTGCCAAAAGAGAGCAAAAAAAACAAAAATTAAAAAAAGAGTCCACATAAAGTGCAAAAATCACAATCGAATTGGAGGTGAGTGAAACCAGATCCTCTATCCAAAGTAGTGACTCTATCCAGAGTAGTGACACACCACAAGTGAGTAATGTGAATAGTGAATAGTGCCCCTTACTGACTCCAGATGACCACAATACGGTGGTCTCACCAAGCACAGGGAAGTTTTCAGGTATCCCCCAACACCTATAGCAGCTCCTTTGATTGCCACTACAAACGTACCACTCAAAAGACAAAAGCACAAATTGCCCCCATAGTGTAATCGTTCAAAAAGTATATTTATTCAAGCCATAAAAAGATACACTTACAAAAGATTCATCGAAACTTGAGCGTTATGATATTGCTGATCAAAGATGGAGATCGCGGCGTCTCCACAGGCTTCCTGCTGTTAGTTTGCTGTTCATCAATCTCCTATAGGAAAGAACTTAATGGCATCAGCGTCACAGGCCCCACCCTACGCATTTCGTCACGATAGGACGTCGTCCGGGGATTGGCCAAGTGGTCATTATTTGAACACAATTTTTATTTTCATTTTTATTTTTTATTGTTAATATACGGTATAAGTATTTCTGGTTTATTATTTTATAGCAATTGTCAATTGCCTTAGTTTTTCTCATCAATTATTATTATTATTTATCAGCGCAGCACTTTTTTTCACTATATTATTTTCTGAGTTCTTGTATTAGACTTCAGTGCTAGCTGCTTCTATTTCATACATTTTTTAGTAAATATTTAATATATTGTTTTAGCGCAGCGTTAACCCTCAGTTTTTTTTTCACTATTTCATGTTTTCAGGGTTACCCTCCAAAACTGCATAATGTATTCAATAAAATAGCCTAACCTATAGGAACCAATCATTTTTTCTTCACTGTAATCAGATTAGTAAGTAACAAATTCTGATTGGTGGCTATAGGTCACTGCAGTCTGCTCTTTGGCTATGAAAATGAAATAATATTATTAATAGTAATACATTCGTGTAAATAATGTAATTATAATTACCTAGTTTCTTTGATCACATTGCTGTTTCCTTCAACACAGCTGCTTCTGCTCCTCTCCCCTTATCTCAGGCCATACTTAATTTTAGATTGTAAGCTTTTATGATTCTGGTTGCTAGTGTTCCATCAGTATATTTATCTTTTCAGGGTTACCCTAATTAAACAGCACAAGTTATGCAATCAAGTAGCCTAAACTGCATAGTAGGAACCCAACATTTTTTTTTTTTTTAACTGAAATAAGAATGTGATGGGCAAATTCTGGCTCACTATATTTTACTGCAGTTTCCTAATAAAAAAAAAAAAATAGGCTTATTTACTAAAGGAGTTGATGATTTTCACACAGTATTATACAATTATTATTATACAATTATTTGAATTATTTGAATAATCACACCAAATATCCAATCATGTAAAAAGCAAATTCATGTTTAATTATTACATCTGCACATGATTGGGTATTTCAGTGTGAACAGGAATTTGCTTTTCACATGATTGGATAATTTGATGTGAATATTCCCATTGGTTGAAGATTCTCAACTCTTTTTAGTAAATCAGCCCAATTCTGTATCTAATGGAAATTTTGCACATAAATAAAAGATTGCTAATCATAAAAAACAACAGCAACAACAGTGTCATCATGAACAACAACAACAACAATAATAATACTAATAACAACAAAAACAATAATAATAATAATAACAACAAAAATAATAATAACAATAATAATAACAACAATAATAATAATAATTAACATTATTATTTTCTGACTGTATTTTTCCACACATACATGTAGGATTTCCTTCCTACTCTAATATCATAACCCTAGCACACTCTCGGTAGACTAGTATAGTATTGCTCGCTCTCAGTGAATGGATGACAACCCTGTACAAACTCACAATAGAAGATAACATCAGAACACTGGGGAGTCATATACCAGTGAACTCGATCCAGTCCAGCCCAGTGCAGAACACTTTAATCCTAAATACTTAGCAATGTCTATGGATTTATTGAGTGACTGAGAAGCCCCGATCACAGACAAGCCAGATTATTAATGTCTCGGTTGCCAAACACAAGTTTGTCATCAAATTTATCAACTGTATAAGAACAAAAAAAGGGTGCAGATGCTAAGTCAAAAAAAAAAACAGAAAAACAAATCAGAAATAATACATTGGTGATGATTTAGACAGAGTGATGTCCACCTGTCTGACTCCTATTTGCATGCAGTGTCCGTGCTTTAGCAGCCCTTGGCCCTAAGCTCCAGAGGGGTATATATTTTATTCCTGGAAGTATTATGTATGTGTGATTTAGCAGGCTGTGCGATTAAACAGGGTAGGCTAGCTGTAGCTGTACATAGTGTTGTGTTGAAGATTCTGTCTGTGCCCTGTGGTGCTGTCAGGAGTGACAGATCCCAGATGGAACAGCTACTGTATGTGAGATTGAGTTTCTCAGCAGAAAAGTCTTTGCCTCCCTTCTAAACCTCTTCAAAAAGCTTCTCTAGATGATCCAGATCACTACAACACAATGAAAATAGAAGCTTGCTGTCAGCCAGTATCTTTTGTGTCCGAGCCCTG
>CM053026.1:622153799-622156299 GCA_028564925.1 Lithobates sylvaticus | reverse complement strand
TTGAACCTTGTACATCAGCATTTCTCTACACATAGCTTCATTCTATACATATTTCGCCATATATTTGTCCGTGTATTTCTATTGTCAGATTAGTCCATGAGGGCTGTGTTTATCAAAAGTCGCCAAAATTTATCTGTGCTATTCTATCAAATATTTCTTCTACCAAAAGGGAAATTTACACTTTGATCTACTTTGCAGCTTCAACTTTTCGTGGTACCCTAAAATCTGGTCGTGTGATAATAGCGTATGTAGAGCTTGAGATTTTCCAGCACCAATGTCATAAAATAGTCAATTCTCACAGCGACAAATAGGCGACAACCTGAGACAATTTAAACTACTGGGTGCAATTAGCAAAAATTGCATCAAAGGGTGAGTGGGAAAGAAAGAAATAGAGAAAAAAAGAAAGAAATAAAGAAGGAAAGAAAGAAAGAACGAAAGAAAGAAAGAAAGAAAGAAAGAAAGAAAGAAAGAAAGAAAGAAAGAAAGAAAGAGAGAAAGTAAGAAAGAAAGAAAAAAAGAAAGAAAAAAGAAAGAAAGAAAGAAAGATCGGGGATACAGTAATACATTTAGACGTGGAATGTGGTTGATTTACTAAAATAGTATAGAGACAGAATATTTACTATAGGGTGAAGTAATGTTGACTTTACCCAGATACAATTGAAACAACTATTAGCGAAAAAACGGCTAATTTTTCTGCATTATTGATTGGTGATTGGGAAAGAGAAAAAAGAGAGAGAGAGCGAGAAAAAGAAAAATCAGGGAGACAGTAATATCTTAAAATCTGGTTGATTCACTAGTTTGGTAAATAAGGCGAAACAATATTAATTGTAAATACTCCATCATGAACAAGAGAAATTAATGAAAAAACGAACTTCTTTGCGCATATCATTGATTGGATGGTGGAAGTAATCGCAATTTCACCGTATTTACCAAGCCAAAGAGCCTCTACTTCTTTAGTAAATCAGCCTCATTAGTACTCCATGATGTTGTTTAATTGTTACAGTTGAAATATGGAATGAATTGGTACCGATCACACAACCCCTGGATGGTTATGCTGAGATGATTTCAAGTAAAGCCCAACATAGAAAATGTATCCCCTGTTTTCACACAAACTAGTGACCCAAAGTGTGATTACAGAAAAAAAAATGACAGAGGAAGAAATAAAAATAACAATAAATCAGGTTAATGTATTGAACACATTTCATGGTAACTAATAAGGACACGGCGTTACATTTGAAGCTTTGCTTATTACTAATCGATAATATAATTTACCTTTATGCGATGTGTGTGTATATATATATATATACGTTTTTTTTTTTAATTTAAGGTTTTATTACAATGTTACATACAGTATACTAAATAATATATATATATATATATATATATATAATTTAGTATACTGTATGTAACATTGTAATAAAACCTTAAATTAAAAAAAAAAAAAAAACAGTCAGCCAACTACCCCCCCCCCCCCCCCACTTGGTACATTTTGCCTTCTAGGCTTGCTGATGAAGCCTTCCTATGCCAGCCGCCTCCCCTTGGTACATTGCTGGGCTTGCGAAGGAAGCCTTCCTATGCCACCCTCCCCTTGGCACATAGTGCCTGCTGGCCTTACGAGGGAAGCCTTCCTGTGCCAGCCTCCTCCTGGTATATAGTGCCTGCTGGGCTTGCAAAGGAAGCCTTCCTATGCCACCCTCCCCTTGGAACATAGTGCCTGCTGGGCTTGCAGGGTAAGTCTTTCTATGCCAGACTCTTCACCTGATGGCTTGAGAGAGAAGGCTTTCAATGCCAGCCTCCCCCTGCATGGATTTATCTGGAACTGTGGAATATTGATACCAGTCTGTCAGAGCAGAACAGAGTCGACTATATCTCCATCACACCTAGCCCATGCATGTCTAGCTAATACCAACTGCCTTATTTATTAGCCAGATGGACTAATTTATTACATGAGCTGGTTGAAGGGCATACTGGTCGCTTAGCCACTATACGCAAGCCACCGAAGTGAGAGATGCCAATTAGCACGATTGAAGAAGATTACTAGTACGAACCATTGGCTCCTTTATATGCTATGGGGCTCATTCTGTAGAGCAGGGACGATGATATATTAAAAGCAATACGCAGTAACTCCTAATAACAATGAATGTCCTAGTTACTTTAGGCCAGTGAAATAGCATTGATAATTCTTTATTAGGGGATTATTGCACTTTGCTATTTTCAATAAAGCGGCACTATGAAATAAATCCCAAGATAAAAGGCGCAGAGCAGTTTTCTAGATCCTGATGGCCTTGTGTTTGGCCACTGTCACTTGTGTCCAGTTAGGGGTCAGAAGGACATCTGTGGAGTGACATATAGGGCTGTGTAGTAATCACAGGTCTCATTTGAAGATAAGAAGTGGTGCAGACACCTCGCACACAGAAATAAATGGTGTCTGGCCTTCTCCCCCTAACAATGCTGGCCACTTCCTTGCCCCAGGCAACCCAAGGACTACATAGAGACTGTC
>CM053026.1:622133799-622148799 GCA_028564925.1 Lithobates sylvaticus | reverse complement strand
TAGTCAGACAAAAAACTTAATGAGAAACAAAACATCCCCCCCCCCCCCCCCCCAAAAAAATAAATAAATAAAAAAATAAAAAAGGAAAAAATAAATAATACAAAAAAAATGTGCAGACTTGATGGACTACTCAGTCTTTTTTATGCCATCACTTTTCTATGTTTCAATATAGGCATGTCCTCAGATTTTTGGATATGGGTGTGGACACAGTGCATGTGTAGGCACCTGTGTGAATGTCCATTGAAAATAATACAGCTCCTATCGAAGGGCCATGTTGGCTCCCGGTTGGGGAGATTTATTATTTCAATATGCTGTTATATTGCTGAAAAAATTTTCAATAAAAATATTGAACAAGAAAATAATACAGCTGCATTCAGATCTTAAAATAAAAAAACGCCCCTAAATGCCCTATGGCTCTGTGATGAAGCCTTTTCATTTACAAATCTGAATACAGGTGTACTGCTTTCAAAGGGGGCATGCACACAGGTGCCCAAGCCTGCTCTGGGTTTCAATCCCTAACCAAAAATCTGCAGACATGCATTTTATGCATTTACACATGCATAGATGCAAAAAGTGCATTGTGGTATTTTTTTTTTTTTTTTTGCATTGTGGTATTTTACTTTTTTATTTTTTTTTTAAAGAGGGCTATAGAACTACAATTTCACACATTTAAAAAACATATCTAAAGGTAAGCATTTTACTGATTATTTACACAGGAACTTTGTGCTGAAAAAACTTTGCCTTTATGATCAGTAAAATTCTTACACTGTGTGCATGTAGCCTTAATGTATAAAATGCCTTATTGCTGCATCAAGATATGGAGGCAAAGTTACAAAATGAGCTGAGAATCTTCACACAATAACTATGGGAATATTTCATTTAGTTCTCCAATCATCTAAAAAAAAATAATTCCTGTTTACTTATTTCATCAGACATGACTGGATAATTGAAGTGAATTTGCACCCAATTTATTGTGTGAAGATTTAAAATTCCCTTAGTAAATTCATCCAATTAGATTCATTTTGATGTTCAAAGTACTAGCTAAATAATACAATTATTATTCATTTTAACAGTAATGATAATTTTATAGTTGTATTACTAAACCTTAAAATAAAACTTTTAATTACGTCCACTTACCAAGTAGTAACCCTATGGGGTTGATTTACCAGAGGTAAATATACTCTTTACTTTGCAGAGGAATTATCCCCAGAGCTTAGTGAATGAGGTGAAGCTCTTCTGACTTCCATAAATCATGTGCAAGCAAAAATTTTGTTTTTATATTTTTTTTATTTTTCCTGCATGTGGTTGGGTATTCGTTACAAAGTGAAATTTCACCACATTCACTAAGCTCTGGGGAACATTTACTTGCAAAGTGCAACTTCCTTTGCAAAGAGAATAGGCTATTTGCCTTTAGTAAATCAACCCCTATGTATCACAATTAAATGAATGGTCAGTGCTGCAGATCCTTATGGGTGGAGAAAGTCAGTGCTGTTTCCCAGTGTTAATCATTTGTTAATAACAGTGTTCATCAGTTTTCCAGCTATAAACGAGGCCAGCACAAAACTCCTGAAACATGCATAGACTTCCCATAGGAAATAATGGACTTGGCTGGGTCTGCTGACTCTAGACTAATACCAGCAGTGATCGAGGTCCCACAAGTTGTAAGCAACACCCAGAGAACAGGAAATCAGGTGGAAATAAAATGAATATTTAGAATTCCCACTTTGATTAATATGACCTAGGTCAACAGTGCTGGCATAGAAATATTACTATGTCACTATTTGCTGTGTTAACAGCCAAAATGTTTCACCAAGATGGCAAGAATTTCACTCTTGCTATGCTTTGGAAAGCAAGCTGTGTGGGGAAAATATTATTCCCCATACTGATCCTATCAGTATGGAGTTGGTGTTGTAATAGTCATTCAGTGGCGGTCCATCCATTAGGGGCGCACGGGCGCCGCCCTCCCTATCCATGCGTCCGGCTCCTAATCTACATGCAGGGCGCCAGTGCATGGATTCCAATGGGGGGTGGGGTGTTTTTTTTTAAGCATGTGATTAGAGCCAGAGACTCTAATAGGCTATAAAAAAAAGGGTGGGCTCAGGGCGCAGAGCACTGGGCTCCGAGCCCACACAGTTGTGTGATAATAGTGAATATATATTCGCTATTTTCACACTGACTCTCCTCTCTCCCAATCAGGAAGTGTTACCTGAGAACTACAGGGAGGTATTGACCTACAGGGAGGAGGAGGGAGGAGACGCACAGCCGGAGGAGATGCAGGGGAAGCCCAATCCACCAGTCGCCAGTGGCCAGCTCCATGTCCCACGTTTCAGACTCCTCGGACTCTGCACTCCCCAGCCAGCTTGGAGGGGCGAGGATCGCTCAGGGGCCCCAGGATCTCCAGACAGCTGGACCACGGATGAGAGGTTCCCCACCTGTATCCAGGAGGCCTTGTCCCAGGTGCTGAAGGGCTACGACTGGTCCCTGGTGCCCATGCGTCTGGGGCTCTGGCTCCCTCAAAGCCAAGCCCCATGTCAAGAGGTGAGGGGAAGCCCTACCCACCAGCTGCCACTGAACTCCATGAAGGGAAGCCCGACCCACCAGCCGCCACTGCTTCCAGCATTCTTCGTCTCAGACAGGGGAGATCGGAGTGTCACCACATAAGGTAAGACTTCAGTGCTGATCTGTGTATTCTGACAGCAGGGGAGTCAGACTGTCAGACTATAATGACACAGCAGGGAGGATTCCCCCATCCACATCAAATGTGTGGATGGGGGGAATGGGGTTAGTTTTTTTTTTTGGTTCAACCTGCTGGTTGTTTTTGTCCTTTTGAGAAAGATTTTACATAAGTGAATAAGATCTGACCATTTAAACAACCCTGACAGCGTTAAAGGGTTTGTCTCAACCCTCTAACTGCTATATTTGCAAGAGAGCTTGTTCTATTAAAAACAACAGACCTACTGGCCAGATCACCTGGTGAAAATAAATAGGAAAGAAAGACTAAAAAATTAAAACAAATGCAGCCATCACATCTAAGAATTAGTAAGCTGCCGTATAATAAATGTTTCCTCTTGGTTTTAATACCACTTTAATGTATCGCATGCACATAGTACACACTGTAGAGACTACACTGCTGGAGAAATGTACTTTACTTCATTACTATCTGAGCACCCAGCATTGCTTGTGAAACTCTTTGTTTAAAGTATTATTATTAACTTCTCAAGATTTTGTTCAGTCTGTCTTGTGATCCAGTCACAGATGCAGACCTATAGACTCCACTGCAGCTGGCCATTTCAGCATAGTCTTGATCCCATCCCAAAATTAGTAAGGCCCCTTTCACACTGGGGCGGGAGCCGCGGCGACGTAAAGCAGCACTATATTTAACGCTGCTTTACCGTCGTTTTAGCCGCGGTATTCGGCCGATCGCGGGGTGGTTTTACCGCGGCCCAAAAAGGGTTAAAATCCCCCACAAAGCGCCGCCGTAGCGACGCTTTGCGGCGGTATTGCCGCGGTATTACCGCGGTGTCCCATTGAAATCAATGGGTAGGAGCGGTATAGGAGCGGTGAATACATCGTTCCTATACCGCTCCAAAGATGCTGCTAGCAGGACTTTTTTTACCGTCCTGCTATCGCACCGCTCCAGTGTGAAAGCCCGCCGGCTTTCACTCTGGAGTGAATGGGGCTGGTTTTTTTCAGGCGGTGTACAGGCGCTATTTTTAGCGCTGTACCACCTGAAAACCGCCCCAGTGTGAAAGGGGCCTAAATCAAAACATAGTCTAATGAACACCTAAGACACAAAATGAGTACATAAAGAGTTAATTTACCTAAGTTTGGGTGCTAGAACCATAGACTGGGCTTCCTCAAGAAAGAGTCAGGAATAGTACACTCTAATGCCCTGTACACACGATAGGTCACACAACGTTGGTCAGAAATTCCGAACGCCAAGAATGTGGTGACGTACAACACGTACGACGAGCCGAGAAAAATGAAGTTCAATAGCCAGTGCTGCTCTTCTGCTTGATTCTGAGCATGCGTGGCACTTTGTGCGTCGGAATTGTGTACACACGATTGGAATTTCCGACAACTGATTTTGTTGTCGGAAAATTTGAGAACCAGATTTCAAATTTTGTGTGACAGAAATTGCTATGGAAAATGTGTGATGGAGCCTACACACAGTCGAAATTTCGGACAACAAGGTCCTATCACACATTTTCCATCGTGTGTACAGGGCATAAGTAAGAATAGACAGCACTCCAGACAGCTAGCTCTTCAAGTTTTATATATTTATGAAAAAATCTGTATCTGAATCTTGAAAATCTAAGTGTCTGGAATGCTGCCTATTATATATGTAGACTAAATCCCACCCCAGCCCATGAATGAACAATGAAAGAACAGCAGCACACTAATGGTGTCATCATTTTTTTCTACCCTCCTGCTAGGAATCCCCCAGTGTTAGTATGACTGCAAAGTGCAATGCAACAGAATCATGTTGGCCCAAAGCGCAAAAGTTTACGAGGAGGTGATAAAAAAAAAAATCAACCATCAGCTGCGAGTAAAAAAATCTATTTCTTTTGAATAATAATCAATAGCTGTATATTCTTAGGTTTGCCTTTAGTTCACTTTTAAATAAATCTGTCACAATGCATTATGGATACAACACAGAAGTCCCTTTCAATTTCATAACCGCTTGCCGACCATATACTGTATATATATATGGCTGCAAGTCGGCTGTCCTGTGCAGAACCATGTACCTGTACATGATTCTGCACATCCGGGTCTGGAGCACGCACACACGCGATGCCAGCGAGCTGCTCCCACTGTGATTGGACACAGCGGGAGCCAGTAAGCAGATCCGATGTACGCCGGGACACGCTGATCATTCTCGAGAGAGACAAAACGGTGATGTGTCAATGTAAACAAGGCAGATCGCCGTTCTGTGAGAAGGGGAAGTAGTGATCCTGTGTTTCTGCTAAGCAGGGACATGGATCTCTGCCTTTCCACTGTTAAAGCACATCAACCCCAGCATTAGTAATCACTCCCTAGGAACACATTTAACCCTGTGTTCACCCTTGATGTAAATCCCTTCCCTGCCAGTGTCATTAGTACAGTGACAGTGCATATTTTTAGCACTGATCACTGTATTGGTGTCACTGGTCCCCAAAAAAGTGTCACTTTGTCCACTGCAATGTCGCAGTCCCGCTATAAGTCGCTGATCGTCGCCATTACTAGTAAAAAAATAATGAATAAATAAAAATTCCGTAAATCTATCCCATAGTTTCTAGACGCCCTAACTTTTGCGCAAACCAATCAATATACGCTTATTGGGATTTTTTTTTTAACAAAAATAAGTAGCAGAATACATATTGGCCTAAATTGATGAAGAAATTAGATTTTTTACTTTTTTTTTATTGGATGTCTTTTATAGCAGAAAGTAATTTATAGCGCAAAAAAGAAAAATTCCGTAAATCTATCCAATAGTTTCTAGATGCTATAACTTTTGTGCAAACCAATCAATATACGTTTATTGGTTTTTTTTTATACCAAAAATAAGTAGCAGAATACATATTAGGGCGGCACAGTGGTGTAGTGGTTAGCACTCTCCCCTAGCAGTAAGAAGAGTCGCTGGTTCGAATCCCAACCACGACACTTCCTGCCTGGAGTTTGCATGTTCTCCCTGTGCCTGCGTGGGTTTCCTCCGGGTACTCCGGTTTCCTCCCACAATCCAAAGACAT
Source organism: Lithobates sylvaticus (assembly GCA_028564925.1). Taxonomy (NCBI): domain Eukaryota; kingdom Metazoa; phylum Chordata; class Amphibia; order Anura; family Ranidae; genus Lithobates; species Lithobates sylvaticus. Next base: position 622,143,070 of record CM053026.1, on the reverse strand, counting down.
GCAGGTAGGTTAATTTGCTTCTGTCCAAAAATTGGCCCTAGTATATGAATGGGGACTTTGGATTGTGGGCTCCTTGAGGGTAGGGACCGATGTGAGTGTGCAATGTACAGGGATAGGGACAATTGTAGACTCAGGTTGAACTGGATGGACTGATGTCTTTATTCAACCTAACTAACTATGAAACTATGAAACTATATTGGCCTAAACTGATGAAGAAATTAGATTTTTTACATTTTTTTTCTTGGATGTCTTTTATAGCAGAAAGTAATTTATAGCGCAAAAAATAAAAATTCCGTAAATCTATCCCATAGTTTCTAGACGCTATAACTTTTGCGCAAACCAATCAATATATGTTTATTGTGATTTTTTTTTTACCAAAAATATGTAGCAGAAGACATATTGGCCTAAATTAATAAAGAAATTCGATTTTTTTTTTTTTTTTTTGATTGGATTTTTATTTTTTTTAGCAGAAAGTAATTTATAGCGCGAAAAATAAAAAGGGCCACAAATACCACCAAAAGAAAGCACTATTTGTGGGAAAAAAGGACACAAATTTTATTTAGGTACAGCGACGCACAACCGCGCAATTGTCAGTTAAAGGGTTAAAGGGTAAACCTTCCGAAGCTCAAGTTGTTAATATTCATTCTGCCATTGAGTCAGCATTGGAATTATTCCTTCGGGTGTCTTCTATTTAAATCTCTATTTAGACAAAGGGAATTTACTGTTTCATTGTTAAATGATTATAGGTCACTGACAGGTACGTATGTCACCATGTGAATTGTTGCATGCCTAAAGTACCATTGTATAGGCAAAACTTTTTTTTTTATTCTGCCTTTCAGTAAACTAGCCTACTAGGCAGAAGGAATTATTCTGCGGTAGGCACGTATGAAGGCACTAAGAAAACTGGAATTATATGCATCCTTTATTTGCACTTAGCTGTTACTGATGGTTTAATAGCCGTCCCCTATTTACACAATGTTATCTCTGCTGCTAGCTATGGTTTCTACTAGTAATTAGATGTCTCTCAGAGACTTTTACCTCCAGGTATTTGTAGTCTACTGGAGAGAAGGCAGACACTTTCACTGAGAGCTTCACAAGAAAACATCAACAAAGGGATCTTCTTGTTAAGATATCAGCTGCAGATTTATGATCAGGAACATTCACATTCAAGCAAGCCATAGATGGGACAATTTTACTGACCAATTTGTCAAAAATTCAACAAGTTTTAATGGCAATAACTTTCCAATGAGCTATAAAATAATATAAATATACTGATATATTATATATAATATAAATGTATTGATCAACAATATATATATATATATCATATATAATATATACACACATATATATATATATATATATATATATATACACATACACACATATATATATATATATATATATATATATATATATATATATATATATATATATATAAAATCATTCCCTGCACACTGTTTTTAGCAAAAGATGTGATCAGTATGGAACGTTTCATGTGTCCTCAGTCATGGAATTACAGTGACATCCATATCAAACCTGCTATGTAACATACACATACGACTGGAACAGAAGACAATTTTTAGAAAAATGATTCCGTGTTCAGTTAGAGATAGCATGCTTTCTGCAGCAGCATTATTATTGTCTACATTGTCTTTCAGTCATTTTTTTTCATCTGATTTAACAAAAAAAAATATCCTGGCCTCATCCAGTGGAGATATACATTGGGGTTGATTGACTAAAACTGGAGAGTGCAAAATCTGGTACAACACAGCATAGAAACCAATCAGCTTCCAGGTTTTTTTTTTTCTGTCAAAGTTTAATTGAACAAGCTGAAGTTAAAAGCTGATTGGCCATCATGCACAGCTACACCAGATTTTGCACTCTACAGCTTTAGTAAATCAACCCGATAGTGGTTTGTGATTGATTTACATACAAGCAATCACAAACAAGCGACTCATTCAAATATCAAACAATGCAACGCACGCGGTGTTGTTTCACATTGTGCGACTGACTGAAAACATCAATCAAAAACTATGATCTCTTAAAAACATTCGATTAAAAATGATCATTTATGTGCTCTGAATTACGAACAGTTCTGACACACGCAGATATTTGTTTAACCGATCAGAAGCGATCGCAAAATTTCTCCAAAGCTGATCAACTTAGAGTATAAATCAAATGAAACCTCAATAAATCAATTGAATGGAAGTTCTTAGGTTTGCAATTTTTATTGAATTAACTTAGTTTAGTCACATTGACTGATCACGTGGATATAGGGGTAGCCACCATTACATTCATCCATGACAACCTACAATTCCAGGCAAACATTAGGAATACTTATTCATCAGGCCAACCTAAGATCAGTGCAATTTATACCGAAATAGTCTCAAGCCATATACTGTACAAACCCTATAGAGTGAACGGGCATATATGCAATAATATACAATATTAGTTATAATAATACACACATTTATTGTTAGTGGGGTTGAGTAGAAATGTATATTGTTACATGGCTATATAGATAGGTTAAAAAAGTAACACTTGTCTATTGAGTTCTACCAAAAAAAATCTCTGCTGTTAAATGTTTACCTAGGTTATTGAATAAACTGAAGCTGTGATGACATTTAGGGTCCATGCACACTCCATGCCTGTAGAAGCAGATCAATGTTATCCTATGTATCCATGCACATTAAGACAATTAGAGGCATATTTTAGACTCAGCGCTTAGTGGCAGGAAAAAAAACCCTTCTTGTTTGTGTTTCTAATTGGAGCTTTCTTGCATAAAAAATGCTAAACTCTCCTAAACTCACCTAAACTGTGGACAAAACGCTCTATATGAACGTTTGTTCCTGCCAAGGGAGCTGTCATTTTTTTTTAAGCCCAGTTTGCATGGAGCCTAATGCGCCATACACACAAGCGGATTTTTCGTCAGAAAAAACTTGTATGTTTTTTTCAGACGCAATTCCGCTCAAGCTTGGCTTGCATACACACGGTCACACAAAAGTTCTCTGAAATTGCGACCGTCAAGAACGCGGTGACGTACAACACTATGATGAGCCGAGAAAATTAAGTTCAATGCTTCCGAGCATGCGTTGAATTGTTTCTGAGCATGCGTAGGAATTTTGCGCGTCGGAATTGCTACAGACGATCGGAATTTCCGAAAAATAGAGAACCTGCTCTCAATCTTTTGCTGGCGGGAATTCCGCCAGCAAAAGTCCGATGGAGCATACACACGGTTGGAATTTCCGACCAAAAGCTCACATCGGACTTTTGCTGGGAGAATTTCCTATCATGTGTATGGGCATTAGAGTGCATTCACACTTGCGACTGCTCCTGCAGCCCGAATACATGCCCCAGCAGGGGTTCCCGCAATTTGCTATGAGAAGCAGCCCTATTGAAAGCAATGGGAGGCTGCCGGCTCCCACAACTAATCGCACTAGCTGGGGTTCTCGTATATAAATCAGACTGTGGGTGCAAAAGGTGAATGCACCCTTAATAATCAGGATTTTGCCTTACACCTGATTGTAAAATTTAAGTAAACGCTGCTTACCATATCTACTAAGCTAATGCTAGCCATGCTAAAAATTAGAGAAGGCCAGACTGAAAAGAGAGAAAATCAACAGATTCCTCCAGCCAAGCTAAATAGTGTGAAAGGAGGAATCTCTAGCGGTGGCTATTGTATTTAAACAGCCGCAGTACCACTGGTTGTCTAAACACCCAAATCTTGACTACATTTGATAGGATGCAGTCATTGTTCAGCCAATAATTCTGCACCCAGCTCAGTCAATTTTGAAATAAAATGTTGGTGCACCAGATGACGCTGGCAGAGATAACCATAGATCAGATTTTGGCTAATTTAGTAGGAAGAGGCTGAAATTTGAGCCATCTATGATCAGCTTAGGTAAATGGTCGCTTCTTTAGTAAATCAGTTTATTGTAGAAAGTGATTACAAGCAAATTACCTCTAAAGCCTAGTACACAAGGACCAAATGTCAGGCGACATTGGCCGGTCCAATGAACACCGGCTGACATTCGTCACATGTGTATGGCAGACGGTCCGACAGAAGCCTGCTATTCGGCCAGCTTCTGTCGGACGAACTCCCGATCAGCACTTTCAGCCAATGGCTAAGAATGCTGACCGGAGTGTCAGGACACAGTAGCTCAGTAGGGAGGATCGCTGTACTAACATCAGCTTGTTAGTACAACAAGTCTGATCCGAGCTGTCAGTTTTTTTTCCGTTCAACCCGGACAGAAACAACCAAATCCACTTTACTCTGCCATTGTTGACTAATTAGCAATGGAACATCAGCAGGATAAGCCCCTCCTATTTACATTTCTGACTCTTTTACAGAAAGCAGAATCTCCACTATTTGTACACCGCAAATAAGGATTCCCATAGGCTCCTACTGTAACATTTGAATTACATTTTAGATTTTGAGATGTTTAAATTGTACAAAGAATTGGGTATCTGACACTGTAATATTTGTACCTAAATAGATACATAATATGCCTTAAAATATATTGATAAAACTTTTTGAGCATAATCAACAACTGAACAACAACTAAAGTTTTTTTCACCAAAACCAGTGGATGTTAGGTTTATGTTCCTAGTTAATTAATAGTTAATCAATTAATTAAACTTAATTAATAAGTTAATAAGTTAAAAATTGATTAATAATAATAATAATAATAATTAATAAGTTAAAAATAAATACGTTTATTAATAAAACTTTTTGAGGATAATCAACAACTGAATCAACAACTAAAGTTTTTTCACCAAGACCAGTGGATGTTAGGTTTATGTTCCTAGTTTTGTGCTAATGAAGCCCCTTTTATAGTTTTTCTGCACATAGCTAGATTTTGAAAAGAACACTGACAGAACTAAAAATTTAATTTTATAATAAATTATTTCAGTGAAATGTGTTTAGAAAATATATTGGATTGCATATTCGTTTTTCACAATAAAAGGGCTTAAACTGTAAATTAGTGCACTGAGAGAATGAGATAGTCTGCCATTGTCCACCTCCTTTTCATCTGGCAATGCTAGCTGTCTGCTGTCTCTGTGCAGGCCAGAAACAAGAATGCAGTAAGTAAAGTCAAATTGAGGTCAGAACTCTTGATCCACCTGCTTGTTTCGTCAGTGTCAAAAAAGCACAGAAGCAACGGGGTAAGACTGACAGACAGGTAGCTAGCATTTTGAGAAGGAGAGGTCATCATATAAAGTCTACATAGCTCACTCAGCACAGGTAGCTATTAATAATGCTTTATAAACAAAGCAAAAATATTATACATTTGCATCAGGAAGATATTTGATCATAAAAAGGACCTGTTTCAGAAGTTCATTTTTATATTGACACCACTAAATAAAAACGATCAACAGCTTTTAATCAATAGTACTACTTAAGAGACTTAAAAATAGAGCATGATTTAGGTACTTTACAACTTTTTTGTTTCTTTCACAGTGAGGTCTATTGATAGAGAAGTGGTGTACTGAAATTTTCCTCCACATATAAAAAGCTAAGTGGAGTATTGAAAAAAAATGTGAACTGGCGTCCATTTTTGTATGTAAGTGCTGAATTTGCAGAAAAAAGGCTTACATTTTTGGTAAAAAGGGAAACATGCAATGGAACATACTTAGAGAAGGAGAACAGGCTCTATTACAAGTAACTACATTTACTGCTGTAATAGAATCAGACCAACAATGCAAACATTTTGTTTTTAAAGTCCATTTACACCTCTTTTTAAATGTAGTATATTTCAATAAAATACACTAAAAATGGTTAAAAACGTTTGGACAATGGTTAGAAAATAGCAAACTGGAAAATGACAAAACTGTCAAATTCTTTGTTGAACAAAACCAGACAATTTGAGTTTTTGATAAAATAAAAAAAAAAAACGTTAAAAGAACAAAAGCTCACAAAAAATGGATCTCATAACAATTTGACCTTTATAAATAGCATATAGAACATTTCCAAACATCTTTGCTGTGATTAACATGGTCTCTAAACACAGTGAGAATACAAAATGCAATTTGTGAATTTTTGTGCCCAAATCAAGGGCTGATAAATTTAAGGTCTGCTAAAACATCTAATGTTTGTTGAGTTTAGATAGCAAAACAAATTAAGAGAAAAGCTTAGTAATTTGGTATTTCTCGTTTTCATTGTTTAGCAGATGTTCATATTTGGTGAGCAATCACTTTTTATCAGCCAAAAAAACTCTGCAAGGCTAGTAAAAGCAAAAATAATAACAATATATTTAAATTGTGCAATTACTATCAGCGCTATTATTGTTATGCATATTCAGGATTTTGAAGACAATGGTTGGATGTGATTAAATAAGGGAATTTTTCCTGCTTATTTCAAACTCACAGAAACATATTTATCATTACTAGTGGAGCTTGGGCATATCAGTTTCACAAGTTCAAAAGTTCTCTGGAATCTGACACTATTCCATGCACCTTTTCCACTGCATTTATGATGTTGCAGAAAATCCTCGGCATTATCCAACAGCAAAATGATCACAAACTAAAATGTTTTTAATGCAGCGTGTCAGTATGTATTTGGAGTGCTTATTTTCAAATGGGCTTCAAACAACAAATGGAGATCAAAAAGCAGCTTCCGTCTAAATAATGAACTACATTCAACATTAATCTCCATTATTCCAAATAATTATTCCAAATAATAATAAAATAATATGCATCCCTGTTAACCACCATTACTGTCCTGCTTTTTCCTTTTTTTTAAACTTCTCCAAAATGCCTATTTTTTTAACCTTCACCTTTATATACCTATATATAGCCATAACCTTCTTTTTTAGTTTTAGATATTGTGGGAATGTATAAAAATCCATGTCAGGTTATTTTTTGTTATGTGTGTCCCTTGAGGGAAATTCTCCTTGTAGACGGTTGTCAATAAAACAAGTGTTCTTATTGGAACAAAGCCTCACCTCTTGTGGTGACAACTGTAAAATTTCAGATAACCCATCATTTTCTCTCACAGATAGCAATAAAATCCTTCCCCACTCTAGAGCACAAAAAGAGTTTTAACTATACATACACTTTAAATTAAATTGGCTCATGAGATTTAATATATACAGAGCATTTGCAATAATGATTTCAATGGCAAGAAAAGGCTGAAAAGCCTTGAAAATAATGGAAACACTTTAAACGCATTAGTAAAAAAAAGTTACCTTGAACAGCAAATTTATGTCAGAAATAGGTGATTGAAGCTCAATATATTTGCCACACATTTGGGATAAAGTGGCAACAGACATTAAAACAAAAGTCAGCCAAAATGAAAAACCAGCATAGGGGTTGATTTACTAATGGAGTATAAGCTTTTTACTTATCAAAGTGAACATTCACTTTTTTTGATAGAAAACAATACTATAAGTTATGGGTAGCAAGGATTAGTGAAAGATGAAAGTTGCCAAACAAATCTGCTTTCTTTTTATAGGGAAGTAAGCAAAAGCATAGAAAAACAAGTGGCAATGGATATAGTATACTTTGGGTTTGCAAAAGTGTTTAACACAGTTCTCCACAGAAGGCTAATGTGTAAATTAAGGTCTATAAGCTCAGAATATTAATTCTGTAAATGGATAGAAAAATTGTTTAAAGACCATAATCAAAGCTTAGTGTTTAATGCTTCTTACTCTGAATGGTCTAAGGTTATCAGTAGTGTACCCCAAGGTTCAGTGTTGGGACCCTAAGCTGGCCATAGATGGGTTACTATACACCCTGTGGGCTGAACGAAAGAAAAAAAAAAGCAAATAGATTTTTTCATCCACATAAGAGAGGTGGTTGAAAAAATTACCCCCCCCGAGAAATTGTATTCTGACAACAGGACTCTCCAATCAGCTGCAGCTGTTGATCGATATACGTTTTCCAACATTCAGATACAGCAGTTCTAAACTATTGACTTCTGTTAAACAGGAGTGGCCACCCATGTATTGAAATTCGGTCTTACTTTTTGCCTAATAAAAAAAGATACAGAGTTTGGAATTAAAAGTACCATTTCTTTTTTTGCTCCATAAATGTTTTATTGAGAAAAAAAAAGATGACATGAGAAGATATCCAACACAAAATAGAGGATATACATAGTCCACTTATAAAAATCCAGCCAGATCATATACCCATGGAGGAAGGAATACCAAAATAACTGGCAGATGGAGAGGGAGTCTTAAGCCCCATACACACGCGCGGACAATCCGTGGACCAGGTCCGTCGGACCATGTCCGTCATACTTTGTCTGATGTTGGTTTTGCGTACACACGATCGGACAAAGTTGTCGGAAAATCCGATCATTCTGAACGTGGTGACGTTTGTTGCCTACGACGGGACTACGTAGAGGCTAGTAGCCAATAGCTTTGGTCTTGTAATGTGATCTGAGCATGCGTAGCACTTTGTCCGGTCGGACAACCGTACACACGATCGGATTTGGTGTGATCGGACCGGGTTGACGGGAAATCTTTCCAGCAGGAGATAAGACTTTGTCCGACGGACAAACCGACGAACACTGTCCGATGGTGCATACACACGGTCTGATTTTTCAACAACCTTGTCCGATCGGACCAAATTGATGAAAAAGTCCGACCGTGTGTATGGGGCTTAACATGTAACAAAGCTGTGACTGATATAGGGACAACAACAAAAATGACCAACCAGCTAAGGAAATAAGCGTACCCTGTCTGAAGGAATCAAGGGCTGGGCCTGAAACGTAAAGTAAACCGGATGCATGTGACAGGGTCCGTTTCATAAGGGGGGGGGGGTGGGTTGTTAAGCAAAGAAGAAGAAGAGAGAAAAAAAAAGAGGGGGGGTAGTACCATTTCTGTGTTTTCAAATGACACCAAGAAATATATAGTGGAATAAAGTCTTCATAGGATGTCTCGACTTACACAAGCAGACCTAAATGTGCTGTTTAATTGGACAACTAGGTTGCAAATGAGGTTTATTTTGATTAATGCAAAGTTGTGCATTTGGTGGTTAAACACATGCATGTATCATGCATTCTAGGGGGAATACAACTGGGGGAGTCAATAATCAAGAAGGATCTAGGAAGTTTGGTAGATCATAGAACAATAGCGTGCAATATCAAGCTGCAGTTTCTAAAGTGAGTAAAATACCTGATCTAGAATGGGCACCAGCATACAAAAAGGATGTAAGGAACTGAGGGGGGGGGGGGGTGCAGGGTATAACAAATGAACCAATATGAGTCATGAAGGCTCTCATCTATAAAGAAAGCTTGGCTGAACTGAATTCATTCTCTTTTGTC
>CM053026.1:622094817-622126795 GCA_028564925.1 Lithobates sylvaticus | reverse complement strand
ATCAAATTTAAACAAAAAAAAATTGGCACATGGCAGCTTTCTCAATTTTTTTTTAAAGTACCCCTTTCTGTCTATTAAAAAAATGTTACTCTAATGTCATCTACATATGAAGCCTAGGTAAAGATCACATTGTCTGTGGTTAACAGTAGCATTGTTGATGTTTCATTGATGATCTTTATTGGCTGGTGAATTTGCCATGAAGTAAAAGGTCCAACAAGAAATAAACAATGTGCAGCACTAGGATGCCTGTTGAGAAGTGAGAGTGATGAGCAGATATAGAAATCTTCATGTACTAATGTGGTTATTACCTATGCACGAAACAGTTATAAAATATTTTAAAACATCTATTTATAGGACTATTTATGTAAATCAGGATCTGCTCTTTGTACACATGGGGGAAAGCTAAAGTTTACTTACTTGCCCATGCCTGTTGATTATGCTAATTTTTCTCATCTTCCTTCTGCCCCATTTGCCTCCTGACATGAACTGAAAAGCACATTGTAAACTCCAATTACACTGTTACACTGTTTAGGCAAAATTTGTTTTTGAAAAAAAAAACATTTTCTTTATTTAAAGAGTTTTTTGAAAGGGGGGGTACATTCATTTATTTTATTTGGCATTCTTTGTATATGTGTTTTCCCCTTTTTTGTGTATGTTTTGTTCAGTAGATTAAGTAGACAAATTGTAAAATAATGTGATAAAGGGCCACTTTGTTTTTAGTACAAGAACAAGTCAAATATTTTAGAAATTAGCTACAGCATGCTTCCCATACGCAGAAGTATTGGGCATTTCACATTCTCACTGACAGGCAAACATTATAGAGCAGGGAAAGGCGTACAGAACAGCATAGGCAGTGCACAGTTTCACTTTAAGATGACCTCTTTTGATTCTATACCTAAAAACATGAATACAATAGTTCTATTAAAGCTTGCATTTGAATATATGCAAACATTTTGTAATTCTGCAACAGTTCAAATTGAAGAACAATTAAATTCTTATTTCCATTCAAAATATGCCATCAATAAAACATCTTATTTGTGTAACCAGAAAGTATTTACAAATGCATCTGTTTTTATTTAAGACAGGTACTAAAACAATGAAGGCTTTACATTAAAAGGTTGATGTGTTTGGGTGGGTTTGTGCATGGTTGGCTGTTTAATTAAGATGTGTGTAAATCGTTTTTTTTTTTTCAGGACTGAATGATCTAACTTGTGCCACCTGCAAAGACTTTAATAAGGGTAATTGGTTCCTAATAAGAAGTAGGTGCCTAAGCGCTGGATGGCAAGTGTGGTGAGCCTAAATACTGTATAGTAAACTTTCAGCAACTATCACTTGTCTTCTTATACTCGTATAAAATCATACTAAAGCACATATAAATTCAACAGCAAAATGAATGCAATTATATTTCAAGATTTGTTTTCTGTTTAAAACCTTAAGGTTTTATTTATAAAGTGCATTTCACTGATGTGAGCGAAATATAAATTAACTTAAATTAAAGAAGTTCGCCAAGACCCTGAAACTGAGCTGCAGCACAGTGGCCAAGACCATATAGCGGTTTAACAGGACAGGTTCCACTCAGAACAGGCCTCGCTGTGGTCAACCAAAAAAGTTGAGTGCACATGCTCAGCGTCATATCCAGAGGTTGTCTTTGGGAAATAGACATATGAGTGCTGCCAGCATGGCTGCAGAGGTTGAAGGGGTGGGGATCAGCCTGTCAGTGCTCAGACCATACACCACACACTGCATCAGATTGGTCTGCATGGCTGTCGTCCCAGAAGGAAGCCTCTTCTAAGATGATGCACAAGAAAGGCCTCAAACAGTTTGTTAAAGACAAGCAGACTAAGGACATGGATTACTGGAACCATGTCCTGTGGTCTGATGAGACCAAGATAAACTTACTTGGTTCAGATGGTGTCAAGCGTGTGTCGTGGCAACCAGGTGAGGAGTACAAAGACAAGTGTGTCTTGCCTACAGTCAAGCATGGTGGTGGGAGTGTCAAGGTCTGGAGCTGCATGAGTGCTTCTGGCACTGGGGAGCTACAGTTCGTTGAGGGAACCATGAATGTCAACATGTACTGTGACATACTGAAGCAGAACATGATCCCCTCCCATCAGAGACTGGGCTGCAGGGCGGTATTCAAACATGGTAATGACCCTAAACGCACCTCCAAGACGACAACTGCCTTGCCAAAGAAGCTGAGGGTAAAAGTGATGGACTTGGCAAGCATGTCTCCAGACCTAAACCCTATTGAGCATCTGTGGGGCATCCTCAAACGGAAGGTGGAGGAACACAAGGTCTCTAACATCCACCAGCTCTGTGATGTCATCATGGAGGAGTGGAAGAGGACTCCAGTGGCAACCTGTGAAGCTCTGGTAAACTCCATGCCCAAGAGGGTTAAGGCAGTGCTGGAAAATAATGGTGGCCACACAAAATATTGACACTTTTGGGCCCAATTTGGATGCTTTCACTTAGGGGTGTACTCACTTTTATTGCCAGTGTTTTAGACATTAATGGCTGTGTGTTGAGTTATTTTGAGAGGACAGCAAATTTACACTGTTATAAAAAGCTGTACACTCACTACTTTACATTGTAGCAAAGTGTAATTTCTTCAGTGTTATCACATGAAAAGATATAATAAAATATTTACAAAAATGTGAGGGGTGTACTCACTTTTGTGAGATACTGTGTGTATATATATATATATATATATATATATATATATATATATATATATATATATATCTTTACTTTTATAAATGTTACTGTCTTGACTCCCAATGACACAGTTTTTGTGGATATGTAAATAACAGCACTCTGAATTTCAAACATGACCTCATAATGTTTGCTTTTCTCTTGATTTACAGCAGTTGGTGACCTCTCTACTGTTTATTAAAAGCTGTTGATCTGTGCCCCTGTTTGTGTTGCATGTTATGAACCACATGTATCATTACAAATCAAAATACCTTTTCGGTATGTTTGCAAGTAGCTTGTTCAATCAAATGGCATTGCTTGCTAACAAATTCAAAAGAATAAACATAATTATGACCTTCGGTAATTTAGAAGCTGTTTTATAATGCCTGTGAGTTAACTTTTATCCAGGTTTCATGCAACAGCTGTTACTATCAGACCAAGGGCTAAACAGAACTAAAGTAATCAGCATGATGCATTTAGGATTAATTAGAATTGTTAAAAGCATGTTACAGTATATTATATATAGTCAAAGAATTATTAATTAATTAAGAAAATATGAATTAGGTCTTGCTTTCTAGAAATAAAATAAAAAATAGTATCATATTACCAAAATGTCTGCATAATATTATTATTATTGTTATACAGGATTTGTGCAATGCTTTACAACATAAGGGCAGACAGTACAATTACAATACAATTTCATACAGGAGGAATCAGAGGGCCCTGCTCCTTAGAGCTTACAAACTAACAGGGAGGTCAAGAGATACAAAGGGTAATAGTTGTGGGCATGGGCGTCCGCAGAACTTTTTTCAGGGGGGGCATCATTTTAAGGTCACCCATGCCCCGCCCCTTTTCAATAATGTTATGAAGGGGAGGGGTTCAGTCATTATCACATAAAGCATGATAACCCCCCCCCCTTCCACTGCCACATTTTTGGGGAGGGGGTGTATCTGGTTTTGCAGTGGCCAGGATGTGGGAACTGTTGTCGAAGCCTCTGCTAGTTTACCAGTGGATGTGGTTGACCTGGTGTTAGTTTCTGCAATAATAACCGCCGGTATTGGTGTCAGTTTCTGCAATATTAATCCCCAGCATTGGTGTCAGTTTCTGCTATAACAATCCCCAGTATTGGTGTCAGTTTCTGCAAAAATAATCCCCAGTATTGGTGTCAGTTTCTGCAATAATAATCCCCAGTATTGGTGTCAGTTTCTGCAATAATAACCCCCAGCATTGGTGTCAGTTTCTGCAATAATAATCCCCAGTATTGGTGCCAGTTTCTGCAATATTAATCCCCAGTATTGGTGTCAGTTTCCTCAATATTAATCCCCAGCATTGGTGTCAGTTTCCGCAATATTAATCCCCAGCATTGGTGTCAGTTTCTGCAATAATAATCCCCAGTATTGGTGCCAGTTTCTGCAATATTAATCCCCAGTATTGGTGTCAGTTTCCTCAATATTAATCCCCAGCATTGGTGTCAGTTTCTGCAATAATAATCCCCAGTATTGGTGTCAGTTTCTGCAATATTAATCCCCAGTTTTGGTGTCAGTTTCTGCAATAATAATAATCCCCAGTATTGGTGTCAGTTTCTGCAATAATAATCCCCAGTATTGGTGTCAGTTTCTGCAATAATAACCCCCAGCATTGGTGTCAGTTTCTACAATAATAATCCCCAGTATTGGTGTCAGTTTCTGCAATAATAACCCCCAGCATTGGTGTCAGTTTCTGCAATAATAATCCCCAGTATTAGTGTCAGTTTCTGCAATATTAATCCCCAGCATTGGTGTCAGTTTCTGCAATAATAATCCCCAGTATTGGTTTCAGTTTCTGCAATATTAATCCCCGGTGTTGGTGTCAGTTTCTGCAACAATAATCCCCAGTATTGGTGTCAGTTTCCGCAATATAACCGCCAGTATTGGTGTCAGTTTTTGCAATAATAATCGCCAGTATTGGTGTCAGTTTCCGCAATAACAACCACCAGTATTAGTGTCAGTTTCCGCAATAATAACCGCCAGTATTGGTGTCAGTTTCCGCAATAATAACCGCCAGTATTGGTGTCATTTTTTGCAATAATAACCGCCAGTACTGGTGTCAGTTTCTGCAATAATAACCGCCAGTATTGGTGTCAGTTTCTGCAATAATAATTCCCAGTGTTGGTGCAGTAACTGCAATATTAGCCCCAGCATAGATGGTCAGTGGTGATATGCTCATTTAAAACCATGCAGCATGAAGGAGCTAATTAACACTGACATTGGCCACTAATTAAGCTCAAGGGCTTAATGAACACTGCTATTGGTCATTAATGAAGTAGTAGCCAGTGGCAGTGTTAATTACCCCTTTGTTTTGCAGCAGGAATAGGTTAACACTGACACTGGCCACTAATGCAGCACAAAGGTGTTAATTAACTGCTACTGACCACTAATGCATTAGAGATCAATGGCAGTGTTCATTAATGCATTGTGCTGAATTAGTGGCCAGTGTCAGTACATTAACCCCTTCATGCTGCATATTACTGGCTAATGGCTTAATTAACCTCCAATCACAAAACCCACCACAGTTCCCAAGACATTAAGCAGTCCTGTGCACTGGAAAAGATTCACTGCAACATTACACTGTTAAGCAACATATATTGTAATTCTCCTCTGTCTGACATTACTCACTTACCTAATTCCAGCAACATGCAGCAACATCTCTCTTCCTGTCCTGGCCTCTGAATGACATCATGTCAGAGGCGGGGACTAGAAATGATCTGTGGTCGGATTTCACTCCTCCTGACAGAGAAGTGTAACTGATGTCTATTCAGCTGAGTGTAGGAGCGCAGGGAGCGTTCCAGCACTCGGCACCCCCCTACAGCTCTGCAAGGGCACTTTAGGTCTGACTTGGGCAGTGATCTGTGACTGTGTACTGATGTGCATGTTCATCTGCCATCGGGGACAGTTTAGCCGGCACTGTCACCTTGCCGATTCCAGGGGGGGCACTTGACCCCCCTCGCTCCCTCCTACAGACGCCCATGGTTGTGGGGGATGGGCTGATGGAGAAAATAAATGTACAGTTGTTAGGTGGGAGCAGGATAGGCCTCTCTGAAGAGATGAGTTTTAAGGGGTCGACTGAAAGTGGATAGAGTGGGAGTCATATAAAACAAGTAGATAAGGATTCTCTCCATATAAACCAAATGCAGGAATCCAGTTCAATGGAAATGAGCATGGCACATTGAAGATAGTCTGTAGGTTGGCTTAAGATTTTTTTACAGTATGTATACTTCATACAGTATTTTTTTAGATTTTAAAGTAACCATAAACCTTATCTGAATTATATTTGTTATATTATGTTTTATTCAACCACTTGATCTCCAGAAGATCTACCCCCCTTCATGACCAGGCCATTTTTTACGATATGACACTGCGTTAATTTAACTGACAATTGCCCGGTCATGTGAGGCTGTACCCAATTAAAAAATAAAATGTCCTTTTTTCCCACAAATGGATCTTTCTTTTGGTGGTATTTAATCACCTCTGCATTTTTTTTTTTGTTCTATAAACAATAAAGGCCTACAATTTTGAAAACAAAAAAGAAACTATATTTTTTCCTTTTGCTATAAAACATCCAATAAAAAATTGAAAAAATCGAATTCCTTCATAAATTTAGGCAATATGTATTCTGCCTAAAATTTTTGGTAAAAAAAAAATGATTGATATATTGATTGGTTTGTGCAAAAGTTATAGCGTCTACAAACTAAGGGATATTTTTATTTATTTATTTACTAGTAATGGCGGCGATTAGCGACTTGTAGCGGGACTGCAATATTGCAGCGGACATTCTGACACTAACTGACACTTTTTGGGGACCAGTGACACTAATACAGTGATGAGTGCTAAAAAATATGCTCTGTTACTGTACTGACACTAGCTGGGAAGGGGTTAACATCAGGGGTGATTAAAGGTTTAACTGTGTGCCTAGCCTGTGTTTTTCTAAACTGAGGGAGGTGCTTTCATTAGGGGAAGACATGGATCCTAGTATCTGCTTTGCAGAGACACAGGATCCATGCCTTCCCTCCTGACAGAACAGCGATCTGCCTTGTTTACATAGGCAGACCGTGGTTTTGCCTCTCTGCTGGATGATGGGTGGATGCTGATTGACATCAAAATCATGGTACCCGCCGCTGGGCTCCCGCTGTGTGTGATCACAGCAGGAGTGAGCCTCCAGAGGCACGCATGTGCATCCCCTACCTGGAAGAGCCAGATCACGTATATATACGCAGATGTGCCGCCCTGTAGCAGTAAAAATGATTTATGGCAGACCATTTCTTTAATCCCTTGCCAAAGAGCATACATGCATATGCATGGGCCTTCTTCAGTGGAGCTGCATATGTGCATACCTGTGTTTGTGCTAGAAGAAGGCTGCATAGCACACCAGGCATGGGAATCAAGGTCTTGTGCTAACAATTAAGAGCTGGGAGGACCACCTCTCGATCACAGAATTGCTGTGAAAATGTGTAATTGACTATCACAGTACTCAGTAACTGTACAGCCTGCCCCTGTATTTTCTCCTCTTCAGTGTAGAAAAATATACATTATTTATTTTTCTCCTTGCTAAAGGAGAAAATTTAAACAAAAAAGTCTGTGGAAAAATAAATGTCAGGGTCAGTCTTGGGGTTAGGATCAAGTTCAGGGTCAAATGTCAGAGTCAGAGTTAAAGGTCAGTGACAGTGTGTTTTAGGTAGGATAAAATGCAAAATGCACACTTTTGTTTATGACCCCCACTATGGGTACAAACAACAAATAATATACATACATGTAGTGTCACTGTGATCATCAGGCATGGGAAAATTGAATATGGGTTGTACTTTGGTGGTAGATTATGATAATGGAAAGAAAAATTGTAACACAATTCTTTAGGGTGGTGACAAAAGTAGACAATGCCTTCGTATTGTGTGTTGAAATGGCTTACATATTATTTAAAGAGAAAGTAAACTCTCCCACTCGCCGATGGGAGGGCAGCGGCGCCTGAAAAAAAGATGGCCGCGGGGCCGACATGCAACTGCGCATGCGCCCGCCTTTCCGAAAATTGCCTCACAGCGGCAACATCGCTGGCGCATGCGCAGTTGCATGTCGGCCCCGCGGCCATCTTTTTTTCAGGCGCCGCTGCCCTCACAGCGGCGGCAGCGGCCCAAAGCGCAATGACACGATGGCGCCGAGTGGCGCCATTTTTTAAAAATAAAACATCCCCTCCGCAGCCTCTGACCTCCTGGGCCCCCTCCCCCTCGCAGTCTCTGACCTCCTGTCCCCCCTCCCCCTCAAAGCCTCTGACCTCCTGTCCCCCCTCCCCCCTCAAAGCCTCTGACCTCCTGTCCCCCTCAAAGCCTCTGACCTCCTGTCCCCCCTCCCCCCTCAAAGCCTCTGACCCCCTGTCCCCCCTCCCCCCTCAAAGCCTCTGACCTCCTGCCCCCCCTGCAGCCTCTGACCTCCTGTCCCCCCCCCTGCAGCCTCTGGCCTCCTGCCCCCCCCTTGCAGCCTCGGACCTCCTGTCCCCCCCCCTTCGCAGCCTCGGACCTCCTGTCCCCCCTTGCAGCCTCGGACCTCCTGCCCCCCCTCGCGGCCTCGAACCTCCTGTCCCCCCCTCGCAGCCTCTGGCCTCCTGTCCCCCACTCTTGCAGCCTCGGACCTCCTGCCCCCCCCTTCGCAGCCTCGGACCTCCTGTCCCCCCCCCTCGCAGCCTCGGACCTCCTTTCCCCCCCCCTCGCAGCCTCGGACCTCCTTTCCCCCCCCTCGCAGCCTCGGACCTCCTTTCCCCCCCCTCACAGCCTCAGACCTCCTGTCCCCCCCTCGATCGCCTCACCGGGAGGACGAAAGGGGGGATGCAGAAGTAAACAGCATCTCCCCGTTCTGCCTAGCAACAAGTGACACTGATCTTTGCTCCCTGTGATTGGAGCAGAGATCAGTGACTGTCACACACAGCCACGCCCTTACAGTTAGCAACACGCCCCTAGAACACACTTAACCCCTACACTGCCACCCCTGGTTAACCCCTTCACTGCCAGTGTCATTTACACAGGAATCAGTGCATTTGTATAGCACTGATTTCTGTATAAATGACAATGGTCCAAAAAATGTGTCAAAATTGTCCGATGTGTCCGCCATAATGTCGCAGTCACAATAAAAATCGCTGATCGTCACCATCACTATTACAAACTATCCCCTATATGGTAAACGCTATAACTTTTGCGCACAACCACGCAGTGCCGAATCGCGAAAAGTAGGGATGGGCCCGGTGCTCGATGCGAACCCATGTTCGCATCGAGCACCGGGTGTTCGCTCGCTCGGCGAGCCCAGAACTATTTTGGCCGCTCGCATCACGTTCGTGTGATGCGAGCGGCCCCGCAATGCATTGCGGCCGGCGCGGCCAGCGCAGTGCATTGCTGGCTGATGATTGGCCAAGCATGCACTGTGACCCCGCATGCTTGGCCAATCACAGCGCCGGTAACTCGAAGAGCCATAATTGGCTACAGGCAGGACGCCTGTAGCCAATTACAGCTCAGGGGCTTTAGTACACGCCCCCCCTATAAAAGGCCGCCACGCCGTCTGCGCCGGTCACATGCTGTTCCGGCGTAGATAGAGCAGGATAGTTCTGTGACACTCTGCTGGATTTAGTTAGTTAGAGAGATTTACTTAGAGAGATTGAGTTAGATAGATTCATTTACAAAGATTGATTTAGAAAGAGGGGCTTGTAGTGTGTTCGTGGCAGGCAGGCAGAGCTCCTATATTTTTTCCCAGAAGCACCTATAGGACTTGTAGTGTGTTCGTGGCAGGCAGGCAGAGCTCCTATATTTTGTTCCCAGAAGCACCTATAGGACTTGTAGTGTGTTCGTGGCAGGCAGGCAGAGCTCCTATATTTTGTTCCCAGAAGCACCTATAGGACTTGTAGTGTGTTCGTGGCAGGCAGGCAGAGCTCCTATATTTTGTTCCCAGAAGCACCTATAGGACTTGTAGTGTGTTCGTGGCAGGCAGGCAGAGCTCCTATATTTTCTTCCCAGAAGCACCTATAGGACTTGAAGTGTGTTAGTCCCATCACACAGAGATCATATATTTTGTTCCCAGAAGCACCTATAGGACTTGAAGTGTGTTAGTCCCATCACACAGACCTATATTTTCTTCCCAGAAGCACCTATAGGACTTGAAGTGTGTTAGTCCCATCACACAGAGATCATATATTTTGTTCCCAGAAGCACCTATAGGACTTGAAGTGTGTTAGTCCCATCACACAGACCTATATTTTTTCCCAGAAGCACCTATAGGACTTGAAGTGTGTTAGTCCCATCACACAGAGATCATATATTTTGTTCCCAGAAGCACCTATAGGACTTGAAGTGTGTTAGTCCCATCACACAGAGATCCTATATTTTCTTCCCAGAAGCACCCATAGGACTTGAAGTGTGTTAGTCCCATCACACAGAGATCCTATATTTTGTTCCCAGAAGCACCTATAGGACTTGAAGTGTGTTAGTCCCATCACACAGACCTATATTTTGTTCCCAGAAGCACCTATAGGACTTGAAGTGTGTTAGTCCCATCACACAGAGATCATATATTTTGTTCCCAGAAGCACCTATAGGACTTGAAGTGTGTTAGTCCCATCACACAGAGATCATATATTTTGTTCCCAGAAGCACCTATAGGACTTGAAGTGTGTTAGTCCCATCACACAGAGATCATATATTTTGTTCCCAGAAGCACCTATAGGACTTGAAGTGTGTTAGTCCCATCACACAGACCTATATTTTCTTCCCAGAAGCACCTATAGGACTTGAAGTGTGTTAGTCCCATCACACAGAGATCATATATTTTGTTCCCAGAAGCACCTATAGGACTTGAAGTGTGTTAGTCCCATCACACAGAGATCATATATTTTGTTCCCAGAAGCACCTATAGGACTTGAAGTGTGTGTTAGTCCCATCACACAGAGATCATATATTTTGTTCCCAGAAGCACCTATAGGACTTGAAGTGTGTTAGTCCCATCACACAGACCTATATTTTCTTCCCAGAAGCACCTATAGGACTTGAAGTGTGTTAGTCCCATCACACAGAGATCATATATTTTGTTCCCAGAAGCACCTATAGGACTTGAAGTGTGTTAGTCCCATCACACAGACCTATATTTTCTTCCCAGAAGCACCCATAGGACTTGAAGTGTGTTAGTCCCATCACACAGAGATCCTATATTTTGTTCCCAGAAGCACCTATAGGACTTGAAGTGTGTTAGTCCCATCACACAGACCTATATTTTGTTCCCAGAAGCACCTATAGGACTTGAAGTGTGTTAGTCCCATCACACAGAGATCATATATTTTGTTCCCAGAAGCACCTATAGGACTTGAAGTGTGTTAGTCCCATCACACAGACCTATATTTTCTTCCCAGAAGCACCTATAGGACTTGAAGTGTGTTAGTCCCATCACACAGAGATCATATATTTTGTTCCCAGAAGCACCTATAGGACTTGAAGTGTGTTAGTCCCATCACACAGACCTATATTTTTCTTCCCAGAAGCACCCATAGGACTTGAAGTGTGTTAGTCCCATCACACAGAGATCCTATATTTTGTTCCCAGAAGCACCTATAGGACTTGAAGTGTGTTAGTCCCATCACACAGATCTATATTTTCTTCCCAGAAGCACCTATAGGACTTCTAGTGTGTTAGTGGCATCACACAGAGCTCCTCTATTTTCTTCGCAGAAGCACCCATAGGACTTCTAGTGTGTTAGTGGCATCACACAGAGCTCCTATATTTTCTTCCAGCAGCACCCACAGGACTTCTAGTGTGTTAGTGGCATCACACAGAGCTCCTCTATTTTCTTTGCAGAAGCACCCATAGGACTTCTAGTGTGTTAGTGGCATCACACAGAGCTCCTATATTTTCTTCTCAGCAGCACCCACAGGACTTCTAGTGTGTTAGTGGCATCACACAGAGCTCCTCTATTTTCTTTGCAGAAGCACCCATAGGACTTCTAGTGTGTTAGTGGCATCACACAGAGCTCCTATATTTTCTTCTCAGCAGCACCCACAGGACTTCTAGTGTGTTAGTGGCATCACACAGAGCTCCTCTATTTTCTTTGCAGAAGCACCCATAGGACTTTTAGTGTGTTAGTGGCATCACACAGAGCTCCTATATTTTCTTCTCAGCAGCACCCACAGGACTTCTAGTGTGTTAGTGGCATCACACAGAGCTCCTCTATTTTCTTTGCAGAAGCACCCATAGGACTTCTAGTGTGTTAGTGGCATCACACAGAGCTCCTATATTTTCTTCTCAGCAGCACCCACAGGACTTCTAGTGTGTTAGTGGCATCACACAGAGCTCCTCTATTTTCTTTGCAGAAGCACCCATAGGACTTCTAGTGTGTTAGTGGCATCACACAGAGCTCCTATATTTTCTTCTCAGCAGCACCCACAGGACTTCTAGTGTGTTAGTGGCATCACACAGAGCTCCTCTATTTTCTTTGCAGAAGCACCCATAGGACTTCTAGTGTGTTAGTGGCATCACACAGAGCTCCTATATTTTCTTTGCAGAAGCACCCATAGGACTTCTAGTGTGTTAGTGGCATCACACAGAGCTCCTATATATTCTTCTCAGCAGCACCCACAGGACTACCGACTACAATGGCTGGAAGACCGCCAAGGGGAGGCAGAGCGTGCAGAGCCAAGAACACAGGGCAGGCAGGCTCTGTTTCTAGTGGACGTGGCCGTGGCCGTGGACGTGGTCGTGCATCGTCATCAGCACGTGGCCATGGGACACGCGCGTCTTTGTTTTCGGCAGCTGGACATGTGGAGCCGCATCATGCTGAAGGCTTGGTAGAATGGATGACCAAGCCCTCCTCATCCTCCTCATCCTCTCTCACCCAGGCTCAGGGTACTGGCAGAGCATCATCAGCCACCCCTTCCCTAGACCCACCATGTCCTCCTGAGGAGTCCCCCGAACTCTTTGAGCACAGTGTTGGGTACATGCTCCAGGAGGATGCCCAACGATTCGAAGGCTCGGATGATTATACCCAGCTTGAGGAATCTGGCAGTACTGTTCCACCAGCTGCAGCTTACTGCCAGGTTTGCTCTAGTGGTGAAGAGGGAGGGGATGATGAGGTCACTGACTCCACGTGGGTGCCTGAAGGGAGAGAGGATGAGGAGGAGGACGAGGAGGAGGAGGATGGGGCGTCACATGTCCAACAAGGCAGGATGCCCCCTGGAGGCCAGGTAGAGGCCAGCACAGCAACTGTACAATACTGCAGAGCTCCGCCTGTGCAGGGCGCTGCCTCTGCACGTTATCAGAAAAGTTCTTTGGTGTGGGCCTTTTTTGAGACGAGTGCATCAGATCGCACCACTGCTATTTGCAATATTTGTCTCAAGCGTATCTCGCGTGGCCAAAACATCAGCCGCTTGGGCACCACAAGCATGACCAGACATATGTCAACCTGCCATGCAGCTCGTTGGCAGGCACACATAAAAGACCCACACCAAAGAACTAAGCGGACCTCTCCTTGCTCCTCATCAGCTGGGATCTCCATCCCCACTACACCTTCAGTCCTCTCTGAAAGCTGCTCTGAGAGGACTGAAGGTGTAGAATTAGGTGTGTCACAACCAAGTACTTGCAGTACACCGACGTCCGATTGCAGCAGGCAAATTTCCCTGCCCCAGCTGCTGGACCGTAGAAAGAAGTACACTCCCAGCCATCCACATGCCCAGCGGTTGAATGCTAGCTTGGCTAAATTGCTAGCACTTCAACTGCTGCCTTTTCAGTTGGTAGACTCGGCCCCCTTCCGTGAGTTTGTTCAATGTGCGGTTCCTCAGTGGCAGGTTCCCAAACGCCACTTTTTCTCACGGAAGGCGATTCCGTCTCTCTACCGGCATGTGGAGGGCAATGTCCATGCCTCGCTGGACAGGGCGGTCAGCGGTAAGGTGCATATTACCGCTGACTCATGGTCCAGCAGGCATGGACAGGGACGGTACCTTTCTTTCACGGCCCATTGGGTCACTCTATTGGCAGCTGGGAGGGATGCAGGACAAGGTGCAGTAGTGTTGGAGGTTGTTCCGCCACCACGCCTCCAAAACGCTACTACTGCTACTGGTTGTGACACACCTCTCTCCTCCACCCCCTCCTCTTCTTTTTCCTCCAGTGCTCTGTCCTTGGAACCAGCGGTGCTCCGTAGGCGTACAAGGGGCTACGCAAGTACGCAGGCAAAAAGATGCCATGCCGTGCTTGCGCTGGTGTGTTTGGGGGACAGGAGCCACACTGGGCCAGAGGTTCTGGCAGCTCTGCAGGGGCAGGCCGAGAGGTGGTTGACGCCACGTCAGCTTAAGCCAGGAATGGTCGTTTCTGACAATGGCACCAACCTCCTCTCTGCCCTGCGACAGGGGCAGCTCACCCATGTGCCCTGCATGGCTCACGTCCTCAACCTGGTGGTGCAGCGGTTCTTGGGCAGGTTCCCAGGCTTACAGGATGTCCTGAGGCAGGCCAGGAAAGTCTGTGTGCATTTCCGCCGATCTTATAATGCCAGTGCTCGGCTGACTGAGCTGCAAAAGGAGCTGAACCTGCCCAAGAACCGCCTAATATGTGACATGCCCACCAGGTGGAACTCAACGTTGGCCATGCTGCAGCGACTGCACACGCAGCAGAGGGCCATCAATGAGTACCTTTGCGACTATGGCACCAGGACAGGGTCAGGGGAGCTTGGTTTTTTTTCCCCACGTCAGTGGAGCATGATCAGGGATGCATGCACTGTCCTCTCACCATTTGAGGAGGCCACGAGGATGGTGAGCAGTGACAGTGCATGCATCAGTGACACTGTCCCTCTTGTCCACCTGTTGGAGCATACGCTGCGTGGGATAATGGACAGGGCACTTGAGGCAGAACAGAGGCAGGAAGAGGAGGACTTCCTTGCCTCTCAAGGCCCCCTTTATCCGGACAGTGTTCCTTCTGTCCCACCCATCACACAGGAAGAGGATGAGGAGGAGGAGGAGGAGGAGGAGGAGGAGGAGGATTGTGTGAGCATGGAGGTGGAGCCTGGCACTCAGCATCAGCAGCAGCAGTCTTTTAGGGATGATGTACAGTCCCAACAAACCAGTGGACTTGTACGTGGCTGGGAGGAGGTGGCTGGCGATCATGTCATCCTCAGTGACCCAGAAGACTCCGGACCGAATGCCTCAGCTAACCTACGCTGCATGGCCTCCCTGATCCTGCAAAGCCTGCGGAAGGATCCTCGTGTTCTTCGGATCAAGGAGAGGGACCATTACTGGCTGGCCACTCTCCTTGATCCGCGGTACAAGGGTAAGGTTGCGGACCTTATCTTGCCGTCGCAGAGGGAGCAGAGGATGAGACATCTCAGGGAGGCCTTGCAGAAAGGTCTGTGCAACGCGTTCCCAGAAACTGGGAGGCTACAAACTCCTGGTCCTGGGCGACGAGTTGCTGAGGCTTCGGTCAGTAGCAGAAGGAGCGGTGGGGAAGGTGGACGTCTGACCGATGCGTTCAGACAATTTTTTAGTCCGCAGCCCCAAGGTATGATCGGTTCCAGCAACCATCGCCAGCGTCTGATATACATGGTGCAGGAATACCTTGGGGCAAGGTCAGACTTGGACACCTTTCCCACCGAAAATCCTCTGGCTTACTGGGTCCTGAGGATGGATCACTGGCCAGAGCTTGCACAGTATGCAATTGAGCTACTGGCCTGTCCTGCCTCCAGCGTTCTTTCCGAACGCACATTCAGTGCTGCTGGAGGATTTGTCACCGATCATAGGGTGCGCCTGTCCACCGCCTCGGTTGATCGACTGACCTTCATCAAAATGAATCAGTCTTGGATCACCACCAGCTACCAGGCACCTGAGGCGGATATAACCGAATAATTTTTAATATCACATCCCTTCAAGACTGCCTATGCTGATGCTGAGTGACTGTCCTCTTATGTTCACTGACTATCCTCTTCCTCCTCCTCAATGATCCATGCCACCACACCAGTGCCTAAGGCACAATTTTTCAGCCCCTGTTTAACAGGGGCGTGTACATACAATTTTTATAAAAAAATGCTTCGCAACACGTGTGACTGCTGTGCTCCAAGTACAGTATCTGTGAGGGGTTGCAGTGTTGTGGCACCAGCACCAGTGCCTAAGGCAAATTTTTCAGCCCCTGTTTAACAGGGGCGTGTACTTACAATTTTTTAAAAAAATGCTTCGCAACACGTGTGACTGCTGTGCTCCAAGTACAGTATCTGTGAGGGGTTGCAGTGTTGTGGCACCAGCACCAGTGCCTAAGGCACAATTTTTCAGCCCCTGTTTAACAGGGGGGGTAATTACAATTTTTTAAAAAAAATGCTTCTCAACACGTGTGACTGCTGTGCTCCAAGTACAGTATCTGTGAGGGGTTGCAGTGTTGTGGCACCAGCACCAGTGCCTAAGGCACAATTTTTCAGCCCCTGTTTAACAGGGGCGGGTAATTACAATTTTTTAAAAAAATGCTTCGCAACACGTGTGACTGCTGTGCTCCAAGTACAGTATCTGTGAGGGGTTGCAGTGTTGTGGCACCAGCACCAGTGCCTAAGGCACAATTTTTCAGCCCCTGTTTAACAGGGGCGGGTAATTACAATTTTTTAAAAAAATGCTTCGCAACACGTGTGACTGCTGTGCTCCAAGTACAGTATCTGTGAGGGGTTGCAGTGTTGTGTGCCACCAGCACCAGTGCCTAAGGCACAATTTTTCAGCCCCTGTTTAACAGGGGCGGGTAATTACAATTTTTTAAAAAAATGCTTCGCAACACGTGTGACTGCTGTGCTCCAAAGTACAGTATCTGTGAGGGGTTGCAGTGTTGTGGCACCAGCACCAGTGCCTAAGGCACAATTTTTCAGCCCCTGTTTAACAGGTGCGTGTAATTACAAATCTTGATCTAATACTTCACAGCAGGGCCCATTCCTGCGCCCCACCAAGAGTAACTATGAGGGCCTACAGTCTTGTGGCAACACCGTCCACCACCACCGCCAAAGGCCCAATTTTTCTGCCCTGTTCATCAGGTGCTTGCAATTACAAATCTTGATCTAATAACTCACAGCAGGGCCCATTCCTGCGCCCACCAAGAGTAACTATGAGGGCCTACAGTCTTGTGGCAACACCGTCCACCACCACCGCCAAAGGCCCAATTTTTCTGCCCTGTTCATCAGGTGCTTGCAATTACAAATCTTGATCTAATAACTCACAGCAGGGCCCATTCCTGCGCCCACCAAGAGTAACTGTGAGAGCTTACAGTCTTGTGGCAACACCGTCCACCACCACCACCACCACCCCAATTTTTCTGCCCTGTTCAACAGGTGCATGCAATTACAAATCTTGATCTATTAACTCACAGCAGGGCCCATTCCTGTGCCCACCAGTCTTGTGGCTACACCAACATCTAATAGGGCAAATTTCTGCAGAGTATATACGCCAGGCCCCTACTTTCAAACATCCAACTTACAAACGACTCCTACTTGCAAATGGAAAGAGAAAACAGGAAGTGAGAGGAAATCTACCCCTAGGAAAGGAAATTCTATCCTGTTAGATTTAATTTGGGAAAAAGGTATCTCCTCTCTACTGATACTTTATCACCAATCCTTGTTTCAATTAAAACCCCACTTTTTCCAAAAACATTTGTCATTGGGACGGAAAGTTAGGTGACATGTTCTGAACAGATGTGCAAAGACAGCAAATGTTACAGGGGTGATAACCCCTCCCTATGTTCTCCAAAAAGCTTAAAAATAGATTTTTTTGGGATGGAGCTACACTTCATAATGTACCTGTTCAGATTCTACTTAAGAACAAACCTAAAGCCGCAAGTGGTTTTAAATGGCTTCTTTTTTTCCTTTACAAATGTCATTTTGTGCAAGGACAGTTCTAAACACGGGAAACACATGCCACTTCACAGGCATACTTTAGACACCCCACAGGTACCATATTTAAAGGAAAATTTCACTTTTTTTTTTTCACTTTATGCATCATTAAAATGACTGCTCCCGAAAAAACGTTAGTTTTTAAAAGTTCTTTTTGCATTGATATATGTCCCCTGGGGCAGGACCCGGGTCCCCAAACCTGTTTTATGACATTAACATGCATATTGGCCGTTGTAATTAGCACTTTTGATTTCGAACGTTCGCGTCCATTATAACGTATAGGGTTCGAAAATTTGCGCGAACTTTCGGTCGGTTCGAATGGTTCTGGTGCGAACCGAACCCGGGGGTGTTCGGCTCATCCCTAATTATACTCAGTACACCAGACATAGAGGTTGTTTTCTGTCTACCAAGAGCGTCACAACATGGTATTTTGATATCAGTCTCTATGTCCTTCACCATCAGGCATAAGCATTAGGATGGGTGCCAAAAACGTGGGGCACCCGTCTCAAAAGACTCTTCCATGATTCCCCAAATATGAGTGCCGGGAATTTGGCTAGTTTATGTTTTATGTTTTACATATTCACATGATAAAAGTTACATTTAAAAAAGCCGCTGGATTAAATAGAAAATATCCCCAAAAATGTTATTATTTATAAAAAATGTAATCCGAAAGTGTAATTTCATTGCTTTGTGCCTCCTCTTAATTTAAAAACTTTTTCTAGGGTTACGTTATTGTAAACATGCTTGCACTAGGGATATCAGCCTATATACTGTACCTCATGTGCTGAATTGGATACAGTATTTTTTATTTTTTTTTGCACACAGGGAAATCTTTTGCAGAGTGGATTTTAAGATGGCCACTGTGACCACTCATCTTAGGCATATTAGTAATAGCAAAGTTACCCTAACCTAGATTTCACCGCTGTCTTCCATATTTTAATAGACAGCAGTCAGTGATTTTGACACACAGATAGGACAGACCAGACACTACTTGGTTAGACATCAGTTAAAGCTGTTAATTTGCATATTATCAGTTTTCCCAGGATGAGGAAAAGTGGATATACTACCATATTAATAAAATTGAATTGCAGTATATATATATATATGTATTTATTATTTATTTTATATAGGAGTTCTTGAATACAATTGCAGCATTGCATCATCACTTTATCTGAAAACTGTAATACATATAATGTTTGATATGCATATTTCAAAAAGTGTTAAAAGGCTAATGTAGAAGGTCAGTAGTTCTATTAACAATTGGCTGCTAACATATATTGCAAACTAGCTATAAAGAAGCCAGAGTACAAGCATTACAATGTTTCTCTTCAAGCAGTCTACTGTCATGTGACCTCCGTTCATCTGACATCATTACTGATACAGCTTTTGGTAGCATAGCATCTAATTAGAGCTCCCAGCCATAGTGGAGCCAGACTAAGTAGCCTAAGTGAGGTGGCTAAAGAAAATTAATTTATCATGCTACAAGTAGGTGAGTGTTCTAGCTAAGAGGTTTGGAGGAGGGCTTGATTTGAAATGGTTGCTGATGCTGTAATGGGAATCCGCATGTTTTTAAAGACCTGACAGTCTTAGAGATGTAGTTAACAACAATGACAGATAGGGAATGGTTCTAGACACAATAACTTTTGAATGACCTACTTACAAAAAATGTAGTATTTGTCCTTGTTGTACATCAACTTTGTATCAGGAATGTTTATAGGCGTTGCTGTTTTTTCAATTATGTATTAGAAAACCAACACAGCTCAAATTACTACAGTATATAAACATCAAGGTAATATATATTCCTGTACCTAAGTTCTCATGTCCAGCAGCAAGGAAAATTGCTTTGCTTTATGAGGGATACAGTCCAAAAGAATAGACAATCTTTTTAAAACTCACTTCACCCATGATTATCTCAATCCATTCCTTTAACCTGTTTCACATCAGATCTTTTGAGATTTTCTCATAATAGAAATTCACTTCTAAAGACAAATCAGGCAGTGTAAAGTCTCTTTTTTAGTTCACACACTAGTATTTGTACAGCAGTTTTTGGTCTGAATGCACTTTTAGAAGTATATACCGCTAAATAATAATTTTCTAAGGAATATCTGTGTTTCAGAAATAACTTTTTTGGTTAGTCAGAAGAGCACTCCCAATAGGCATAGAATATGTTTTATTTTCTTATAGGGAAGCTCTGATATTGTTACAGTTGAGATTTTTCAACATTTTGTGATATATGAGCAGATTTGTTTATTGATTTGCAAATATTAAAGGGGGAGATATAAACAATTGAATTTATATTAGATACACATGTAAAA
Source organism: Lithobates sylvaticus (assembly GCA_028564925.1). NCBI lineage: Eukaryota > Metazoa > Chordata > Amphibia > Anura > Ranidae > Lithobates > Lithobates sylvaticus. The sequence goes on along the minus strand of CM053026.1, from coordinate 622,106,904 downwards.
GAGATATAATTCATTTTAATGATATTATTAGTAAGCATTACTGTTTTAAAAAACCTTGTTCTTGTTCATAGATTGTAAATATAAATGTGTACAGGACAGCCATTGTTGCTCATTCTATATGCAAGCTCTATTACTGATTGGCAGTTGCAGAGGCAGAGGCTTCACAGCTGACAGACTGCACACTTTTGCTCTGCTCACACAGGCTATTGCCCACGAGACAAGATCATTAGGTGCTTTTTCATCTTACGCTCCATGGACACTGTTCCATTATAGAAGATGGGCACCCCGTTTTGGCTGATTTTCTCCTCCAGGGGTTAAATGATATACCCATTCTTTTCTAAATAAGGTATTCCTGTATAAAGCAGGACAGCATTCTTTGTAGTTTTTTTCTAGCATCTATGAGCAACTTTGGAAGCATGGATTGGTCTGGAATACTGGGGGTGGCGCTCATGTTTGGCCTAAACTGATACATCAATTCGAGTAATTGAGTGTGTTTTTTTAGCTGCTGGTGGAATCATTTTATGTTTGGGAGTCACAGCTTTTGGAGTGGCTAAGGCCACATGGTCCCTGAGGAAGATCCGCACCATTTGTGCATTTTAAACGCGTCGGACATCTTGCTGCCAGCTCCTCCTATAGCTGTTTTTTTCTATCTTTTTCCCAACACATGGTTTTATCCTTGGTTTCATGTTTTGTATGATGTAATTTATGTATTGCACAATAATGGTTAGTGGCTTAAACGGATCCAAAAGGAACCCTAAACGATCCACAAATGGACACGTCCAAAAGTATCACAATCTATAAATAGCAGGAAGAATAAATTACGTAAGGAAAGTGTTTATTTAGCCAAACATAATTCGGACGGTTACAAACATTAAAAAAGTAAAAAGATATGTCAGAAATAGCATTTACCTGAACCGATCTACACCGCTTGTATATTGTCTCATCAAAAGCCACAGCACTAGTTATACCCTTGATAGGGCTCCCTATATATAGGAGCTAATCAAACAAACCTCACCCCCTAACAGGTGTGGGTGATGAAAATCATTCACACTTACATCTATGCTAAAGACACAGTCCCCCCGAATGCACGGTGCACGGCATCACCTCCTGCCCACATCCAAGATGGTGAAGCGGGAGGAGGGACATCATGCGTCGCACTCCCACTGGCACGCATGAGCGGTTGCCCCGGGGAGCCACAGAAGGCGAGACAGGGAATGAAACGATGTGGCATTTCATCTCCTGAACAGCCGACAATGCCTGTGCACAGATAGGAGACTGAACTACTGGTCTTACAACTGTGGAGGATGGGACATAGATGTAGGGGAACAGAAGAACATCAACCCCATAGACATGGGGTTGATGAAAGTCCCACCCAAATGATGGGAGATCGCAGGGGGAATGCCGAACGAATGAAAGAGTGGATCAGTGAGGTTCTCACTCGATCAAAGACACCCCGTCCAGAACGGCCCAAGCGTGCCGGGATCGCACGCATATAGACCTGTAACCCACTATGTATCCCACTATCAAAAAGGAATGGGAAAATAATAAAAGACAAAAAAGAAGAAGAAAGGAACTAAGGGAAAGGGGTATAACAAATAGGACTGATTTTGTACTCATTTATGGCCATATATAGTATGTACATGCAGCAACAGATACATAAATGGATGCAAAATAAAAGGTCAAAGCATGGACATACACATCTCAATCATACTGCATATCCCCATATTGATAAATTTGTAAATTTTATATAAAGATAGTACGACATGTATACAAAATACAAAATAAAATATAACATGGAAAGATAGAGCAGAAGAAAAGAATAAATGCCTTGTCCCATAGAGATCTTTGCTTCAAGGTCCAATAAACAACAAGGAAATGTATATAGATCTAACTATTTTTTTATTCCTCCAAATACAAACCCTTCAAAAAAAGGGCTTGTAATTAACTGCCTCATTAAGGCCTGGAAAGGTTGTAGTCTGGAGCAGAAAAATCTATTTTAGTTATTTTTGTAATATTGTTTTATTCCAGTTCCCCCCTCTTGCACTTGGATACATGACCACATTACGATGTGGGTAAGATACATCGATGACGTGTTTCTAATCTGGAATGGCCCAGTAAAGATTCTATTCGCATTTCTAGCCAGGCTTAACAAGAATCAATTCAACCTAAACTTCACAATGGCCCATCACTGCGATGAGGTGACCTTTCTGGATGCCTCGGTCCTCCGCAGGGTGGGTGGTGCCATCTAGACTCGTCTCTTCAGGAAGTTGACAGCGGGAAACTCTATACTCCATACCTCCAGCTTCCATCCACGTCCACTGATAACCTCCATACCATTTAGCCAGTACTTGCGTACTAGAAGAAATTGCTCCGAACATTTTTCAAATTATAGCAAAAAATCTACAGACTCCACTATTGGAGAGAGGATACTCAAAAACATGCCTCAAGAAGGCCTATAAAAAATCCTTGGAAAAAAACAGCTGTGTACTTCTATATCCCCAAAGACAAAAGAGAAATGGTCAAAATGAAAATGCGACTAGAATAATAATATCTTATTCTAACTAACAAAATAAAATTCATAATATAGTGCAAAAGTACTGGCACCTTCTGTTCATGGATATAAATTTGGGCAGATTTGTGCCAACTAAACCACTTATTACTTTCAAATGTACTACATCAATCAGGGATTGCATTGTTCAAAATTAGTTTAGAGGTGAGAATCGGGGTGACCCTTGTAAAACCAAAGGAACATATACATGTGGGGGCTGTACCTTTTGCCAGTTCATACAGGTAGGACCCACATGTGTATTACCAAATGGAAGGCCCTTTAAAGCAGCGCATTTTGCCAACTGCCAGACCAAAGGGGAGTATATCTGCTACTTTGCGACTGCCGCTCTTTTTATGTGGGCAAAACCAAGGTTGAACTTCATTCCAGGATGTCCAAACACATCTGGAGCATGAAGAAATGCATTCCAGATCTCCCCCTGGGAAGACACGTAACATCTTTGCACAATGGCACCTTTCCAAAAATCTAATTTTTGGTCCTTGATAGAGTGCATCCAAGTGCAAGGGGGGGGGGGGACTGGAATAAAACAATATTACAAAAAGAACTAAAATGGATTTTTCTGCTCCAGGCTACAACCTTTCCAGGCCTTAATGAGGCAGTTAATTACAAGCCCTTTCTTGAAGGGTTTGTATTTGGAGGAATGGAAAAATAGTTAGATCTATATACATTTCCTTGCTGTTTATTGGACCTTGAAGTGAAGATCTCTATGGGACATGGCATTTATTCTTTTCTTCTGCTCTATCTTTCCATGTTATATTTTATTTTGTATTTTGTATATATGTCGTACTATCTTTATATATAATTTACAAATTTATCAATATGGGGATATGCAGTATGATTGAGATGTGTATGTCCATGCTTTGACCTTTTATTTTGCATCTATTTAGGTATCTGTTGCTGCATGTATGACCATATATGGCCATACAACTCAGAGTACAAAATCAGTCAAAATTCTTTGTATGGCTTTTTTGTCACTGATATATAAGCTTTTTGTTGATCCCCATGCCTACATCTATTTGTGAGGACATTTTGGCATAAAATTGGTGTACAAAAATTTAAAAATTAAAAATATATCTGTAGACTGTGATAGCTGTCTCTTTCTCACATTCCCAGCATCCTGCTGATGTGGTCCCGGGTTACGCCAACTTCCCACATCCATCAGGAAGTTTCTCTTTTAACTTCTCTTGCTGCACACGTTTGTTCTCTTCTGGTCCATCTAGCCACTTTCTATCGACTCTTTTGGACTGATGTTTTATTGGACATGTGAGTATATGAGTAACACATATATATATTTCTGTCTCTGCCCTGATCCATCTGCTGCCATTGGATGGAGAAAAATGCTGATGTGATATATGTTGTTATTGAAAAAGTTGTATATTTTTTTAATATTTTAGATTGCTACATATAATACAAATTGCATATCGGACTATCCCTGAAGAAGGAGTATATGATACTCCATAACAGGTAGGAAACACGAATGCATATGACCATTTTTTATATGTTTATATTTTGAGTGCATACATGCCTGGAATGTTCTGGGAGTAATATGCACTCGAAAGTGATTTGTTACAGATAATTATATTATATGTTTGTATGAATATTTCGTCACTGTTTTTGATAATTGTTAAATAAAATTACTTTATACTTTTCTACTAAATTGAATGTCTCACAGTATATGCCTAAAAAGTCCCACCCCTAAGGGGAAAACATTTTTGTACCATATCCAAGATTGGGATATTGGCTGGTGTATAGCAGATTTATTCCACAACCTCCATTTTTTTTGATAGGTAAAGTAGCTTCAAACAACAACTTGGAAAGCATAAAAATGTATTCATATTGTGCCTTATATTTGCATAATGTCAATTGTTTGCAACATTTTCCTTAATAAAATTCTTGATTGTGAAAAAAAATTAAAAATGTAATGCTGAATACCATTTGGATAAGCCTACACATTTTGTAGTAGAGGTGAGGATGTAATGTATTATGGTTAGAATGTAAGGTGTTATGTAGACAGATTCCTGTAATATAATGGTCCCCCACCTTGTGGCCAATCCACAAAATGTATAAAGTTACAAACCTATCCACAGAGCAGATCTAAAAGTCAGTTATACCACAGAATCAAAAGTACAAACAACCCAGCATAAAAATAACATTCTTGCTGTGCAAAAATCAATGCACATTAGGAAATAGCTGGCAGATAATAGAATAGAACTACAAAATTGATCATTCAAGAAAAAGCCATGGCTGATAATAAAACTGAAATAACAAAATCACTTCAAAAATAGGTGTTTCTTGGGTATAGAAGTATCACAACACAGCAGGACAAAGCAGCAACATATAACACCATCACCATCTTTACATATAATATACATGTGTTTTGTACTACAAAGCAGGCCTGGCTTAGGTGACGCTTTTCAAAGTGTAACCTGCCTACATTTTGAATACACAATCACGTGTAAAGGAAATATTTTAAAAAATTAGATTTTTCAACACATGATTGTCTGTAGTGAAAACTGTTTCATTTAATTTACTGAGCCAGTAAACATTCACTACTGCTTTAGCAAATCAACCCCAATGTCTAATGAAAAAGCTAGAGATAAAGAAGTGTGGGAGATATGTGTAAATTCCAAGATGGCCTGTACATTATTAAATTATTATTAAATATATGTATTGAAACTGTTTGTCTTGAATTCTGCTCTGTTTTTTTTTTGAGATTGTAATTTTTTTTCATAAGTTTAGTTTTGAACACAAATAAGTCTACCACAAAAAGGTCAGCAGATGGGAAGTGCAAAAAGCCAATAGATAATATTCTAAGTGCATGTTTTTTCCCCCTTATTCAAGAAGATTTCACTTGGAGGTCCAGCTGCACTCATATAGATAGTTCAAATTCCATTAGGACAAGCTGACCATGGCATATACAATGGGTGTTCTGACCCTAAAGGTTAGATCGATCTTATGTATTTCCATACTCCATATACATTTCATCTTATAACTTGAATGTATCTCTTTCAAATGTTTGGAGATTTTCTTTAGTGTATCTATATTTTGTAAATTATTGCTTGTTGTTTTTTTTTTTTTTATGTGATATCTGTGAGTCAGCACTTTACAACAATTGTCTAGTGCTTACCATTCAGAATCTTTTGATAAGCCATCATCTGGCTATTTCAGCACAAAATAATTCTAAAGCACTTAAGCTAACCTTTATCTCCATCACACCACATGTGTCTAAATGTTACTTTTGCAATCTCATCATTCTGTCAACTGCCATGGAGACTGGAAGGTGTTTCAGCTCTTCATGTTATCTGGTGTTCCTACAGCACAATATGACAATTGTTCTAATGATGGTGATACTCAAACACCTCATCAACACTACACATAACTTTTTTACGTAGCAAAAGACTTCACTGTTAATGAATATCGGGCTCATTATAAACAGCCTGCTAATTAGGGCTTATGCACACAGGAAGTTTTTACAACTGCTGTTAGGGACATCTGACATTTTTTAACTGCCTCTAAACGCCCCTCCATGTTAGCCTATGTGTCCATGCACACATAAACTGTCAGAGGCGTTTGGAGGCATAAGCGTTTAGGGGCAGTAGAAAAAAAGTCAACCTGTGAGTCCAGGAGCAGAGGCTGTTGAGCTGTAACAACGAAAAAAAAAAAATGCCCCTAAATGCTGCTAAATACGTCTAAAGGCTGTAAAAAGCTTTTAGCTGTGTTTAGCCGCATTTGGTGTTTTTAGGTGTTTTTACATGAAAGGGAGTGTTTTTACTGAAAAAAAAGGCCAAAAAACGATACCGCAAAAATAGTGTAAAAATGCCCATGAACGCTAACAGCGTGTTTTTAGCGCTGTTTTTTCCTGGCAGTAGCGCAGGCATTTTTTAAACGTCCTGTGTGCATGAGGCCTTATAAGAAAGAAATCCAGTTTTCAGCCATTGCTTGCAATAAAGGTTCTTTTACAAAAACACATGTCCATTCAGTTTATCTCCACCACAAGATGCAGAGCTTAATGAACCAATGGTAGGTCAAAGGGCAGAAAGATAAAAAAGGTGTGCATCCATTTGCATCATTTACCTCAGAATCCAGAAAGGAAGGAAACCTTCCCCACGTTTTTTTCAGACCTAGATGGACTATGAGATAATTGGATGTAAACGAATGCATGTTCGCTTACATCAGACTGACCAAAGACTAACATTAAGCTTCTATTCAGATCCACCTGAAAAACTGACAGGCAGATCTGACTGGAATGCCCATGTGAAAGGATCTTAACATTGAGCACCTACTGCAGCTGAAGCTACTCATTAGGAGGCAGGAAGATTTTCCATCTTGGAATATCTCTTTGTCAGTAGGCCCAGTCCCTTTCTATTTGTTTACTATTGTGAAAAATACAGCCTGCAAACCTCTGTTATTATTCAGAAATAATTGCAGGGGCTACTAGTACTTCAATTACTTCTTCAAAGTATTTTCATATTTCCCAACCATTTTCTCATGGATAAATCTACCCCTCTAAAGCACTAATGTACAAATTCTTCCAGACTTGGAAAAAATACATGGTATGATTTTAGTATAAACCTTCAGTCTAATTAAAAAATCATAACTTAAAGGTAATCAGTCACAGTTCATAAATATGAATATTCAGCCTCTAATATAACTATGCAATGTTAACTAATAAATACTCATTCTTATTCAGCTTTACTTGCTTGGTATGAACCTGACACATTACTGGAGCATCACATGAAGATAGAAAATGTACAAGTGAATATTCATTATTTATTATAAATGTAATTAAGAATTGTTATTATATGTCAGCAAAAGGTACAAAACAATCTATGTGTTAATATTTAAAAGGTAATTTCATACAGTTCCTGTTTGGCATGGGTGGCAAGATCCCAACATGTTTTGTGTGAGACGTGAGAGGAGAGAGGTGGGGCGGGCTGGGCCGAGCAGAGCAGTCACATGATCGGGATGTATTTACTGTGAAATGCGGTATGAAGTAACATATTTAAAAAAAAAAGCACAAACAGCGGGGCATATCATTCAATGTAACTCTGCATTTATTAAAAGAAAGTAACAGTAAGTAGAGTACAGATGAGTTTGTACTCTACTTACACCTCATGCTGGCTGCATTTAAGGGGCACATGTGGCTGCATTTAATGGGCACAGGTGGCTGCATTTAAGGGTCAAAGGTGGCTGCATTTAAGGGGCATAGGTGGCTGCATTTAATGGGCACAGTTGGCTGCATTTAAGGGGCACAGGTGGCTGCGTTTGACGGGGACAGGTGGCTGCATTTGACGGGCACAGGCGTCTGCGTTTGACGGGCACAGGTGGTGTTTGATGGGCACAAGTGGCTGCGTTTGATCGGCACAGTGGCTGTGTTTGATGGGCACAGTGGCTGAATTTGATGGGGGAGGTTCAGTAATTTTCAGTTTGTTTGCCCCCCCCCAAAAATTTTGAGCACCAGCTGCCAGTCAGCTGGTCAGCACAGAGACAGTACAGGGAACTTCACAGGGCTGTTTGTCAGCTGTGGATTGTTATCCCTCCTGACCTCCCATCAGCCGTGTGTGTGAATGTCTGTATCCTGTAGTGCACCGGATTAGTGCACTTTAAGGGAATGAGGTTATTTTTAATTCAAAGCGGAGTTCCAGTCAATTTTTTGTTTATTAAAAGTCAGCAGCTACCAAAAAAGTGTATCTTCTGACTTTTAATAAAAAGAAACTCACCTGTCCCACAATCCAGCGACATGGCCACCCAAACCCTCCATTCTCTCCCCCGCCCGTTCATGGCGCTGGCAATACTACTGTGGGCATCCGGCTGTGAAAGCTTGCAGCTTCACAGCCAGGTGCACATGTCTCACTGCACTGTCCTGCATAGCCGGGCAATCTTTTTGGAACTGTGATGTGTCCCAGAAGATTGCAGGATGGAAGGGAGCTCATTGGTAACCGTGATGCATCGTGATGCATCACGGAATCGAATCGAAAAGTGGACAAGATAATCGTAATCTAATCGAATCGTGATACCAGTGAAGATGCACACCCCTAATAGTTACTATGATGTTACTGTTTTAGTTCTACTACATGGCCTCCGGGGACTTAGCCTAGAAAGCATAACGTCTATGTTACAATAAAAAGAGGAATTGTGTCTACAAAGGACAAGGAGGACGTGGATTCCTAATCATAAGTGAAAAATTACCCTTTACTGCTGCATATGGAGACATCCACACATGTGGTTCCAGCAGAAATAATAGCCGGAGACACCGGTGTTCTGTCATAACCTGTCAAAAACTCCAACCGCGCGTACTGCGCATGCACGAGCACATGCACAAGGCTTTCTTCTGCACATCCGATTCTCACGCAAAAGCCATCAAATAGACCAACTGCTCTCACCGCCGCACCGCGCCAGTGCGGCCTTCGTATAACACATGAAAATCATTCCATAAAATACTCCAACGATATGACAGCAGTGCACATGCGTGGGAACACTAACATCCCCTGTCACATCTTCCGACCGTCTCACACATAAACCAAAGGAGATACATGGACAGTAAAGCAAATACAGGGTTTTATCATACGAGATTCAAAGCAATGAACATGATGAACTAGGAACAATGTATTTGCAGAACTATGTTCAATGTATTTGCAGAACAATGTATTTTCAGAACTATGTTCACACCTCGCATACATATGCACACATTGTTCTGTACATTATCTTGCCAGTTCAGGGGATGTGAGTCTTCGCACTCAATCTGAACGTTGAATGTAAGATTGTCAAGATTGGCATCAAATAGACCAACTGCTCTTGCCGCTGCAGTGTGCCTGCGCGTCCTGCATATCACATACTAAAAGAATGCCATCAAATACTCCAACTGAACTTGACGCATCGCGCCTGCGCATTCTTTGTTTTACACACTAAAAGAATGCCATCAAATACTCCAACTGAACTTGACGCAGTGCGCCTGCATGTCCTGCATATCACACACCTAAAGAATGCTAACAAATACTCCAACTGAACTTGACACAGTGCGCCTGCGCATCCTGCATATCACACACTAAAAGAATGACATCAAATACTCCAACTGAACTTGACGCAGCCCGCCTGCGCGTCCTTCATTTTACACACTAAAAGAATGCCATCAAATACTCCAACTGAACTTGACGCAACGCGCCTTCGCATCCTGCATATAATACACTAAAAGAATGCCATCAAATACTCCAACTGAACTTGACATAGCACGCCTGCGCATCCTTCGCTTTACACACTAAAAGAATGCCAAGAAATACTCCAACTGAACTTGACGCATCGTGCCTGCGCAGCTTTTGTATCATACACTAAAAGAATTTTAGTGTATGATACAAACTTGACACAGTGCGTCTGTGCATCCTGCATATCACACACTAAAAGAATGCCATCAAATACTCCAACTGAACTTGACACAATGGGCCTGTGCATCCTGCATATCACACACCAAATGAATGCCATCAAATACTCCAAGTGAACTTTACGCAGCACGGTGCAGGCCGCAATGTAAATCCATCTTCGATCACAGCGCTCGACGGACCGAAATAAGAAAAAAAATGCAACAACTCTGCCTCCAAGGGAGGCTCCCGCTGACTGACACTTATTCCTGATGACAGCTGTTATATAGCTGAGGGCGGGGCCACCCGTTGATGTAAATGTGTGACCCTGCCTTCCTCTGATGTCACATGGCGTCAGAGTGGGGCGCGGTCACCCGTTTACATCACTAGGTACCCCCGCCTTCCTCTGACATCACGTGGCATCAGAAGGGGCAGGGTCACAGTTTATGTCACTGGGTGGCCCTGCCCTCAGCTATATAACAGCTGTCACTGCGAAGAAGCGTCAATCGGGGGGAGCCTCCCATGGAGGCGGAGTTGTTGCATTTTTTTTCTTTTTTCGGTCCATCGGGCGCTGTCATCGAAGATGGATTTACATTGCGGGACATTTTTATTTTATTTTTTTAAATAAAGGACTTTACCCAAAATGTTTCCTGTAATTTTTACTATTTATGACACTTTTTTTGTTGAATTGCATACCCATTCACATAGGGGGTAGGATCTGGGGTCCCCTTATTAAAGGGGGCTTACAGATTCCGATAAGCCCCCCGCTCCACAGCGGGCAAGGGTTGTGGGGACGAGGCCCTTGTCCCCATCAACATGGGGACAAGATGTTTTGAGGGGGAAACCCCAAAATATCCTATTTGAGGGCATGTGGCCTGGTACGGTTCAGGAGGGGGAGGGCCAAGTTGTGCGCTCGCATAAGGGTCTGGTATGGATTTTAGGGGGGGACACTTTTTATGGCAATAACTTGCATATAAGCCTTTCAAATGAGCACTTTTGAATTTTCATGATCATAGACTTTAATGGTGTCCGCTTGTTCGTACAAATTTTTTGCCTGTTCGCATGTTCTGGTGTGTAGCGAACTGGGGGGTGTTCGGCTCATCCCTAGTGTATACTGGTCTATAACTCTGATATTAGCCCCTTTTTTGAAATGACTATTGCTAAAAAATGAAGAAGAGAATCATTATTCCATTCCAACAAAATTATTTTAGGCCTCGTTCTCACCATGTGCAGAGACGTCAGTTTTTCTGCATGCATTCTGCAAGGGCAAAAAATGGTGCCCTGTTCACACCACAACACTGGTATCATATTTTTTCTGCGCGGGAATCTGCAACACGTTTGCAGTTATCTGCGTGGAAAAAATCTGAGGTGACATCAATACTGTGGTGTGAATAGGGTGCATAACTTACACACGTGAAAACTGATTTCAACGTGCATAAAAATTCACTGAAACACGCATGAAAACTGACATGAAAATGAAGTAAACTCAAGTCTCTGCAAGTGAAATCTGAGCGGGTTTTCCATCAATTTTCATGCACATATGGTGTAAACAAGCCCTTAAACTGAACTATGAACAATAGAGTGTACAATGAATGGCCTATAATTATACACTACTCAGCGCTGGATGTGTGTCCACAGTTATAAACATAGATCAAAATGATACAAAATATATAAATAAATAGTGATATTCATTAATATATTAAATTACCCTAAGCAGCTGTTTAGATAAAACAAATATATATGGGTGATAGTATAAAATCAAACGTTGATAATAGTGAGATAAAATACTAAAAACAGCGCTAAAACAGTGAGATAATCAAATCTTTCTGTGCAAAGTCCATGAGTCTGTGTCATAAACGATATTGTACTAATAGGTGGTCCTTGAGTGACTCTGAGAAGATAGTGTACAGTTCAATCGATAGTGACTTTCCTCGTGATTTATGGTGTATATCCAAGCACCGTTAAATATAGCTTCACCACGTGAGACACTCTCCCCTGACGCGTTTCGTCACTTCCTGACTTCAACAGAGGGCGTGGCCACACGACGTTCAGGCCGGTTTAAGTACCTGACTGGTCTGAACTGTGGCCAATCAGGGAGCTCAAAAACCGGACCAGTTACCACGGCGACCAAACGCCATGGTTCTATGCTAAATATAAACAGGAAATACA
>CM053026.1:622079295-622094388 GCA_028564925.1 Lithobates sylvaticus | reverse complement strand
TTGTGGTATGCCTGCCCTCCTTTTTGAAGGACACGATACATTTGTTGCAATTGATGGAGGTGTCCTTATCAGCTAATTCACTGTTGGCAGCTATCGACGTTGAGGCCCTGTACAGCTCGATCCCCCATAATAAGGGGATCGCTGCTGTGCAGGGAATCCTTCAACAAAGTCACAAATATGATCGGGCATTGAATGAATTTATCATCGTTGGGCTTGATTATATTTTACACCATCATTTTTTTGTTTTCAACAACTCCCACTACCTCCAGGTACAAGGCGTGGCCATGGGCACCTGTTGCGCACCGGCCTACACCAATTTGTACCTGGGGGAGTGGAAGAAATCCCTCCTAGGTGACGAGGACCTCCTTATATATACATTGACGACGTCCTGGGAGGGCTCTGTTAAAGTTTCATGATTGTATTAATTCAAACAAATACAATCTAACATTTACAATGACTTATGATCATGACAAAATTACCTTCTTGGATGTTCAGATGAGGCATACTTTAGAAGGCAAAATTTCCACTACTCTTTATCGAAAGAGCACCGCAGGAAACACAGTTCTCTATGCGGAAAGTTTCCCCCCTACATTTTAAAAAAATTCCATCCCATATGGGCAATACCTGCGGGTGCGCAGGAATTGCTCTGAGGATTCTCTTTTCAAACAAGAAGCACAAAACCTCCAAACTCGACTGTTAGCACATGGCTACAGTTGCTCCTGCCTGCGTAAGGCTTATAATAGAACAGTCGCACAATCACAATGCAACTTACTGTTGAAGAAGAGGGTTGGGAATGACCCTGGTATGGATCCAACCAGGATCATCCTACGCTTCTCCAAACAGCACAATGAGATTAGGAATATCATTCAAAGGCATTGGAGTATACTTACTGATGACCCGAAAGTTAGTAGTTTCATTTCAGCTAGCTCATCAATCACCTTTAGGCTAGCCACTTCGCTAAAAGATAAATTGGTCCAAAGCGAGTTTAAGAATGAACAGAAAAGATTGAAACACTGTTCAATCTTTGGATCATTTCCTTGTGGACATTGCTCTTTTTGCCAATACATAAGACGTCAGAAAATCTTTCGTCTTCCAAATGGGGAGACTTTTAAGCCCTCACATTTCGTCAATTGCCAGACAAAGGGAGTAGTATACCTCATGTCTTGCGAATGTGGGGCATACTACGTCGGTAAGACGAAACAAGAATTCCTTCGCCAGATATTCAAACACATCTACAGTATGCAAATCGAGAATCATTATCTACCACTTGGGCGACGTGTGGTGTTGGTGCATAAATATAAGATGCCCACAGTATCCTTTACCGTACTCGATTCCGGATCGAGGCAATGATTGGAACAAAACTTTGTTGCAACGTGAGCAGAGGTGGATATTTAAATTACAGGCCACCTCTCCTCCTCCATATACAAAGCCCCCTTCTTGAGGGGCTTTGTATATGGGAAAACGCAATAACAATATTGTAATTTTTCCCAGAACATTTGATACTAGTCGATGTGTTTGGATATCCTCTCTTCTTCCCCTCCCCCCTCCTTTTTCCGTCACCTTTTGAAAAAACTATGCAGATTTGTCAGTATGTACAATTAATGATTTCGCATTTCCAAGGTTTCATGTTTATATCCATTTTATGCAATGTTTAAACTAATATCTTTATCGATATATAGTGATCATTATTGGTATTTACTAATTCTGTAAGTTGGGGTAACTATACCCATGTATGCTATATATTATATACTCATGATTGCATAACATTAATGATTTATATACTATTTGTTTTTGATTTTCCAATGTTAAACGCAATTGTTCCTTTTTTATTTTTTATCTCTTTTCCCCCGGGAGTTCCCCCGGGAGTTCACTGGGTTTCTTGTAATATGCCTTCCCGGCAAAGGGGGGGGAGGAGCCAATATTCATCTAGGCTCCTCCATGTCATTCCCCCATCAGGCGCCCAGGCTGGACCTGTTCGCACTGTTGGGGATTTTCCCTTTGCCGGCGGCGTTCCTGATCTCTCTCGGACTTTCCCGCTCATTGCGCATGAAGCCCCATACACACGCTCGGACAATCCGCGGACCAGGTCAGTCGGACTTTGTCCGACGTACTTTGTCCGATGTTGGCGTTGCGTACACACGGTCGGACTACGTTGTCGGAATATCCGGTCCGGAAGAACGTCGTGACGTAAGTCGTCGTCCACGAGATTACAAAAGGGAAGTTCAGCACCACGTCAGGCACCCGTTGGGCTCCTTCTGCTGATCCCGTGTTTATCGAGAGTTAGTGGAAGTTTGGTGACTTAAGATTCGCGCTTCTCAGTTTTCTGACTCAGATCGTTACTGCTCTTCAGTTTGTGCTTGTCGTGCGTATCTGTTTATTAGTGCGTGTAGTCAGTTCGCATTTGTTGGTCATTGCGGCCTATATCTTGATATAGGACGCTTTGATTTGCACTGCTTATTGTCTGCTCGTTGCTGGTATTCACTTCGTTCTTTCAGGCCTTGCTGTTTATCGGTGCTTTCTGTTTGTCCGTTCTGACCAGCCGACCTTTTGTGACCTTCTGAGCGATGTTTCCCGTGCGTACTCGTCGCCGAGTTCGTGCTGTACGCGGAATTGGTGTCGGGCTTTTAGCTTTGACCCAAGACCCGTCCATGAACAGAGTGACGAGGAGTATGTGGACCAAGAATTGGTTGCTTCAGCGTGACCAGTTCTCGCACATGCCTTTGCTTCGTGAGATCCGGGAGAATAATCCTGATGATTTCAGGAACTTTCTCAGGATGACGGACCCCGATTTTCACCGTCTTTTGGCTTTGCTGACCCCCTTTATCAGCCGGCAGGATACCTGCATGAGACAAGCCATTACTCCGGAGCAGAGGCTTGTTGCCACGTTGAGGTACTTGGCGACAGGGAGAAGTCTTCAGGATTTGAAGTTCTCTTCAGGTATCTCTCCCCAGGCCCTGGGAATCATTATTCCAGAGACCTGTTCTGCCATCATTCAGGTCCTGCAGGAGGACTATATTAAGGTAACATTTCTACTTTACTATTCCCTTCTATGTATGCTCTGTTTGCTAATGACTTGTATTTTTGACCTCCTTCCCTAATTACCATGATTGCAATATGTTCTAATATGCTGTGCCCCTTTTCTCCTTCATGCATTTTTTTCCCTTCACTTACCTCACCAGCATGCTCTTCTGCCCCAATAGACACCTATGGCCTAGTCACTTAAGCAATGTCTTTTGTCTGCTGCATAGTATTGTTTGCCCCAAAACACCCCCTAAAATATGCACAAATGTTTGCTGTGTGGTTTACTTCATGTAGAGCCCCCTTTTTTTGTTCTTTTGGTGGGGGGGGGGGGCAAACTCATTAGGAACCCCCTCCCCCAACTGCTCTGTCAGATGGTACCAATCCTTTATCTGCTGGCTTTCCCAAGGTCCATACACACTATATACCTACCTCTTTATAGTGCGCATCTTTAGGGATGAATTCAGCAAAGCATGTAGTGCAAGGGACTGCCTCCATACATTCCATTTCCTATTTTTTTGTCTTCTTTCCCTCCTATTAGCTTGCTTGGTAATTTAATAATGTCACACTGTGCCCGCCTTTTTGGGGGGGGGTGGGGGGGGGGGGGGGGGGGTTGAAATGTTATTTGATCTTTCCTGTGGCCTGCCAATAGTGTTAAGTACAGAGGGTCTGGCCAAACTAGCCCACATTATTGAGCCATTTGCCAATCAATGAAGTGCAGAGGGTTAGCTGTCCACCACCCCCCCCCCCCCCAAAACCCCGAGGTATTGCCAATGGCCCATCAGAAGTGGGGGGATTGATGGGGGGGTGAGTAATCTGTGAAGGGGAGCCTCTACTTTTCTGTGCAAATACTTTCCAGCCTCCAATTTTAGACAATGCTCTTGTTCCAAGATGTTGATTGTCTAATCTGCTTGCAATGTTTAGGTGCAAAGTGACTAATTTTTTTTTCTTGTTTCACTCCACAGTTCCCTTCCACGCCACAGGAATGGCAGACTGTGGCCTCCCACTTTGCCAGCCGTTGGGACTTTCCTAACTGCGGAGGGGCAATTGATGGGAAACACGTCCGCATCGTCCCACCGCCCAACTCGGGGTCCTACTATTATAATTATAAAGGGTTTAATAGTGTAGTGATGTTGGCGGTGGTGTCGGCAACATACGAGTTTATGTATGTGGACGTGGGGATGAACGGCCGGATATCGGATGGTGGGGCCATTACGCACACGGAGTTCTACTGGCGTCTCCAAAGTGGCAGTCTGTGCTTGCCACCTCCAGAGGAGAATGCCGAAGGACTCCCCTTCGTCTTTGTCGCAGATGAAGCGTTTGCGTTGACTCCCCATGTGATGAGGCCGTTCCCGATGAGGACCCTCACCCCGGACCAGAGGGTCTTCAACTACAGGCTGTCCAGAGCCAGAAGAGTTGTGGAGAACGCTTTTGGCATCCTGGCCAGCCGCTTCCGCCTGTTCCTGACGGCATTTAACTTGGCGGAATACAAACTGAACCACATAGTTCTTGCCTGTTGCATATTGCACAACTTCCTCAAAAGACATAACAGGAACTATGTGGTGCCCGTTGGCCCAGATGTGGAGGGCCCTCCAAATGCCGAACTCACAGCCCTTCGAGTGGCACGTCCAGGCTTGCCCCCTCTAAATGCCCGTGTGGTCCGGGACCAATATATGCAGTACTTTGTGGGTAGGGGGGCCATTGCTCTGCCTGACGATGTGTGAGAGGCATTTTTTAATAAATCTGATATTTTAACCAACCTATGATTTCATGTCATTTCAGTCTTCTTTTTAGCTTATTTTACTTTGACATTTTTTCCCTTTGCCTTCGACAGTGGGAATGCACTTTCTGGGCAAAAGGAGGTAACAGTCTCTTCTTCCCAAAAAGATTATTCTCATGTTGTGTGTTTGCTACCTAATCTTTGGTCTAGAGAAGGTTTGTACTGCATAACTGACACCCAAAATACTCCTTTTCATCACCAGGTCTGACATGTGTGTATTCTCCAAAATGCTGTGCTCCGTGTTTTCGTACAAAGCACTGTGGGTGTCATTTACATAAGTCAAATCCGCTATGCTCTACAAGTGCATTGAAAAAGTTCCCCGGGAAAGAAAATTGGAGTGCAAAGTGGATTTGCCTTTAGTAAATAACACCCATTGCCCCCCATATCCTTTTCATTTTACATACATAATGCATTGTGTTTTTTAAATAAGGAAGCCACACATTTAGAAAAATAAAAGTTTACTAGGAAAACATTCCCAAGTGCGTTTACAATCTTCACGCCAAAACTGACAACATCTTGGTTATTTACAACATTGTTTACAAACATTCCGCAATTGGTAAAACCAGGCATGGAGCAAAACAGAACCTAGGAACTTGGAAAGTTCAACTTTGTAAAGTGAAGACAAGATCAGACATGACTATATGTTCAAAGTGTGTTTGATCTTGCCTTCATCACATGGGGGGGTCACCCCCGAAAAGTGGAAATTTGGAACATGCACACAATTTGGGACTGAAAATGGTCATTAGATGGTAAAACACATGCCTAGAAGCTTCAAAAGTGCCATTTTCCATCATGGGGATGAATGGACGTTTTTTGGGGGTGCAACCCCTTCACCACAACCACTTTCGTAGTTCGTAAAGTGTTTGCACCCCCAAAAAAACGTTGCCATTCATCCACCATGGTGGGAGCTAGCACATGTGGACACAATGTGTGCATGTTCCAAATTTCAGACAGTTTTTAAGTTGCAAATGTGTTCTGAAGCTGGCACAAATGTGTGTTAATTACTTGGTGCGTTTTCATATTTTTCCTAAAACATCAATGATGTTCTTCAATTTTTGTTGAACATCATTGATGTTTTGCTTTATGTAATCTAGATCTCTATTGCAGACCATTATCTCTCCGATGAGTACGTGGGCACTCTCTGTGGTAAAGTGCGATTTTTCTTCCACAACATCCACGTCACCTAAAAACCACAAACAAACAAAAATGGGGTGTTGGAAATGAGGCAGCCATACATGGATTAGCTTACCAGTAGCTGTGTTCTCCCACACTCACCTGTTGTGGTGACAATTTCTCCAAGTTCGATGATCTCTCCTTCCTCCTCCTCCTCCTCCTCTGCTTCTGCTCTTTCCCCTTTTTTGGTAGGTGTTGGTTTGGGGGTTTCCTCAGACGGCCCAAGTTTTCGCTCCCCTATGAGAATGTCCAAAAGGAAGATTTAGCAACACAAGCTATTGAGGGCAGAAATAGGAAATGACAAACATTGCTTGAAAGTGACGGACACTATTTTAGTTTGGCCAGTTACAAATGTCAACTACATGAATGAAGTCACTTTGTAAAGGTGCTAAACTGACTAGCTTTTTGGTAGAAGTTTGTGTGATGGAGACCCCCCTCTAGTATCCACTGGAGCACATGTGTGGAAAAGCATAATAAAAAGGGGGTTTGGGTGTCCCAGCACTAGTGCTCTAGAGTCCAGATGGGTAAACAGCTACTGAGTGACCTCTCCTTTACATTGAATAAATTGGCTTTACATTCTTGATGACATTTCTAGTGAGAACAAACTTCCTTTCCCCAAAAAAACACCAAACATCGTATTATAAGTGGCCGAACGATCGAGGTTGCGTACGATCGAATGCACACACACACGACCATGACAGTGGCAGAAAGATCGAGGCTGAGTACGATCGAATGCACAGACGAACCTGAAAGTGGCCATTTTGGAATGTACAACTTGGTAAAAATCAAAACACAATGGAGCAGTATGCAAGCAAGAAATCAAACACAAAACACAACTACTTACTTTTTTGAAGAATTCTCTTGATCTTTCTGTACTGATCGGCCTCCCTCAGTTTCAGGTCTGACCAGCGTTTCCTGAGTTGCTCCTTGGATCGTTGTACCCCAAAATTATTGTACAGCCTTCTCACAACTTTAGACATGATCTTGGCCTTGCGGACATTGGGGTTGAGGTAAGGCCCATACTTCCCATCATAGTCGCTCCTCTTTAATATGTCCACCATCTCCAACATTTCTCCAAATGACATATTGGAGGCCTTGAATTTCAGGTTCCGGGATCGGGACGTTTCTGCCTCCGGACTTTCCTCGTCCTCCTCCTCGTTGGTGGGATATTTGTGGCGCACCTGCTGTGTCCCCGCCATGTGCTCTCCCCACTACGCCGTAAAGAGAAGGGGTGGGGAATAGACGAGAAAGATCGTCAGGGGCGGGCGGAGTTTGAAGCATGCGCAGTGTATATAAAACGTCACACGCCTGTGTCGTAGCCACGATCTGGGAGACGAGGGGAGAGAAAACTCACACGAGACGATCGCTACAAACGAAGGTACAATTTAACGTTGGTACATAACTAGCCTAGACTGATTAGAACTTGAGGCTTCTTTATGGAGAAGATTAGGAGAGTTTAGCCTGACATAATTTATAGGGTTTGGTGTGGCGTTGTGTCTTGCAGAGGTGATGGATGCCTTCTACAACGTGAGCTTTCTCCCACACTTCATTGATAAATACCGGCAATTCCCCCTCTTATGGCAGGCAAAACACAGGGATTATAGCAACAGACCAAAGAGGTACGCAGCCCTGCTGAAACTGGTGGCATTTGTAAAGCCTACCCTGCCCATGGCAACCGTCGCAAACTTAAAAGTGAAGATCACCAACATGAAGACTACCTATTTCCGGGAGCGCAATAAGGTCCTGAAGTCACAAGCATCTGGAGCTGCAGCAGCTGATGTCTATGTCCCCACGCTCTGGTACTATGAGAGGCTCCACTTTCTCAAAGACCAGGCTACTGTCAGGAAGTCACTCTCGACTCTTCCTTGCACGCGTCCTTCCACGCACGCCACCCTTGATGAGGATTCCGAGGACCAACCTGGGCCTTCCAGTCAGGAATATGTGCAGGTGCCCAGCTTGTTCCAGGTATAGTAGTTTTGGAACCAGTTTGTTGAATAATGAATGATGTTCAGTTAATTCAGGATCCCCAATTGCTTATTTCCTAACGTGATTGACATATCAACAGACAGTGGTGTGGGAGACATTTTTGGGAAGAATCTAAACTGCAGGGCTGAGAATTGTATGGTTTTGTATTTGAAAACATTTTGCAACAGTCACTAGATGAGAATTGTGTGTGTTTGATGAACAAATAACTGAAACTATGTCCCTTTTTCAGACACAGGAAGACCTCAGCCAGGAGGTGGCTGTGGAAGGTGGCAGTCAGGAGGAGGCAGGGGGTAGTGGCAGCCAACAGGGGGGTAGGCGTAGGAGCCTGACTGTCTCCCAAGTCTCTCCCCTCCGCCTTCCCTACAGAAGGGCGAAAAACATGGGGGAGGTGGGAGAGTCAGCGCTCCAGCTGATAAAAGATGCCTCAGCCTCCCTCTATGCCACACCCACCTACGAGGAGGCCTTTGCCTCCTTGGTTACAAGTAAATTTACGGGTATGGAGGCGGGGCAACGCAGCATGTGTGAGGAGGTCATCCTCAAAATACTAAATGAGGGGATGGCTGGGGAGATGACTCCCCTCACACAATGTTTGCGAGAGTGACCTTGCTCCGCCTCCTCCTCCTCCTTCTGCCACCCCACCAGCACCAGCACCACGGCGTGGAAGGAAGCGTACAAGGAAGACAAGAGAGTGACAACCTGGACTCAGTCTGGTCTGAGAGAAGATGGAGCCTCTCGTAGTACCAGAGCCTGGGGACCTAGATGGCATCTGCTGCAGTTCCGGATGTTTTGGACTTCAGGACCAGATTGCGCTCCCTTATTATTTAGATAGGTAGTCTTCATGCCCCCAATTGTTTAAGTCTGTAAAATGATGGTTGCCATGGGTGTCCAAGGCTTTGCAAATTCCCCAAGTTTCACCATGGCTGCGTTCCTCTTTGGTCTGTTGCTGAGACCTAAATAAAGGTTTTTTTGATTTGAAATAATCATTGACTATTGTGTTTTACTTTTCTACAATGACAGTTTTTCTTTGAGTAGGCAGGTACATTTCACTAATCCTAGAATTAACAAGGGGCACCAACAACCAACAAACTCCTAGTAAATGTAAGCAAGAAATACAAATGTTAATAATGTGGTTTTGCTAAGTTGAGACATACAAACCCCCTCCAAAAAAAAAAAAAAATCTCCTTCAAATATGTATTCCCCCAAAAAAAAAAAAATCTGGGTAAAAAAATAAGAAAGATTGTATTACGATCTGAGTAAAAATAAACATGTAGTGTATAAATGCTGCAAAGTAATAAAGAAGTAAGTTTGTGAGAAGTGCGGGTGAATAGGAGCAGCTAAAAGATGTCATTCTTGTTGCATTGTAAAGAAAAAGAGAATGCGCTGCATTAAAGACATTTTAACATTGCAGCGTGACGAATGTGCTGTGTCGATTAGGAAAGGTAGTTTTACCTGACCGAGCGCTTCCGTCACAGAATTTCTTCTGAGCATGCGTAGCACTTTGTCCGTCGGACAAGCGTACACTCGCTCGGATTTGGTGTGATCGGACAGGGTTGACGGGAAATCTTTCCAGCAGGAGATAAGACTTTGTCCGACGGACAAACCGACGAACACTGTCCGATGGTGCATACACACGGTCTGATTTTTCAACAACCTTGTCCGATCGGACCAAATTGATGAAAAAGTCCGACCGTGTGTTTGAGGCTTTAGACTATAAAGGGCTATGGGATTTGATTTTTATTTAAGGAGCTGATATACAGTGTCTTTTTTGACCCTCCGTATATTTATTTTAATTCGATAAATTCTTCATAGCAGAGGGCCATACATGCATACATGTATATTATATGCGTACGGACATGCGTTTAATGTATCGCACCCACTGATATTAATTATTGGGATGTTGTTGCCACGTGAATTCCTTTGTTTGGTTGGTCACATATTGTTGTGAGCTACCAATTGATTAGATTTGGATTTTTGCTGCAGGTGTGGTTTGCCCCCCATTTGACCGCCGCTTGATCCATTGGGAGGTCAACTTCAGTGTGACCTCTCGCAAGTCATATTTCTCGACTACTGCCCCAGCTTCGTCTACACGAGTGAGAAGTGCTTTGGGACCACCCAGAGAGAAAGGGAACTTTTTAAAGGATCTCCATGTAGGAAGTATTCTTCCTGTTGAATATACACTACTTGGTAACTATATTGCATGTCTGCACTGTATGGTATTTACTTCTCTTGTTACTGTATGGAAATAATTGTGACATGTGTACCTGTAATGTATTTTTTATTTTAGCAGAGTAATCCTCTGAAGAAGACCCTTGTATTTTGGGTTGAAACACGTCAGTCTTACTTTCCAATTGTCGACATTTTTACCATTAATGTTGCTATGAAAGTTTTGTCTGCTGGTGTGTTTTCGGCTTAGTTTTAATTTCCTACTGGAGCTCATGTTTTAATCCTCATGTTATGCTTTTGGTACTATAAATAAAACAACTATATTTTTTCATATAAACATTGTTCTAATAATTTTTTCTACTTTGCTGCCTAAAAATCCCACTTTGGGGGAAACCTTCTTTGTCTTGTATTTTCAGGGTAAGCAGCGTTTTTTCCACCTCCCCTTGTGTCTTCCCCTTGCTATATCTTTTTATAGCCTAGGCCATTTTTATGTAGAGCAACAATTCTTTTCTTCAGATCCTTAGAAATTTCTTTGCCATGAGGTGCTATGTTGAACTTCCAGTGACCAGTATGAGAGAGTGAGAGCGATAACACCAAAGTTAACACACCTGCTCCCCATTCACACCTGAGACTTTGTAACATTAATGAGTCACATGAAAATGGCTAATCGGGCCCAATTTGGACATTTTCACTTAGGGGTGTACTCACTTTTTTTACCCGCGGTTTAGACATTAATGGCTGTGTGTTGAATTATTTTGAGGGGACAGCAAATTTACACTGTTATACAAGCTGTACACTTACTACTTTACTTCACTTTTGTGAGATACTGTATGTCTGCCTGTGTTCTCAGTGTCCCATTCCGGCAGGGGGATAGCAGATCCATCCAGGGGCACCATATTATCCACATCCGAGTGTTCCTCTCTGCCATCACCAGGGTTCCTGCATCGCATGTCCCTCGCAGGCAATTCACACTACCCTCTGCAAACTGCTGTGGGTGTCAAAGTAAAGTTAATGACACCCCCAGATCAGTTTGCAGATCGCATTGCGAACTTGTGAAATGCTACAGGAATGGGATTGCATGGGTGTGAACACCCATGTGATCCGATTCCAGTGCGGACCAAAAAATGGTTCCTGTACCATTTTGGTCAAATGCGATGCAAATTCAGCCATACAAACTGTATGCCTAAATTTGCATAGCACAAACATTGCATGTGATCTGCACAGCAATGCAGCACACATCAAATGTTATGTCTGTGTTCGCACCAGTGTGAATCCAGCCTTAGTAGTAAATGTTAGTGAATGCTACATTAGTGAAAGGCAAAAAATAGAAACCGGCATTACACACATATTACAATCATTATGGATATTATTCATAACATCTGCACCAATGCTGGCACATTTGCAAAGAACAGAGTAAAACAAGAGATAAAGAAGAGCATAGTATAGATGGGATTCATGGGATTCATAAGTCAGAAAAGCTAAAAGATGAGCAAGTGTTTATTATCACCTCCAAAACACAACAAAGATAAATAGCTAAGTTAAATAAAAGACATTTAACCAGGAATCATGTGAGATTTCTAATGTTGTCAAAAAGCTTATGACAGCACATGAGGAAAAGCAGGTTGAGTACTATCTATTTGTGAAAAATATAATCCTGTGGATGGAAAAAGTTCATCCAGTTCTAGTTTCTGAAGTGAAATTTTAGAAAATGCTGATTATTTTGACCTTTCAGTGTAGGTAACCACCACCAACACAGTCTCCTGTCCCTCCAACATATGCTGCATGCTATGGTGGCCCAGAATCTCACACCTATGGTGCCATAGCAACTTGGGTCTATAGTGGCCCTCCAAATCAGATTTATAGTAAGCCAACAGTTCAAAAACTATAGTAGCTCACAAGGTCAAACCTACAGTGACCCACCAGCTGGGACTGATAGTGGCCCACCAGCTTGGACCTATAATAGCCCACCAGCTCAGACCTATGGGCCACCACCCTCTCAGGCCCCTGGTATACCTAAAGCTCAAAACTATGGTCTACCACAATCTCAGGCCCATGGTGAACCTCCATCTTATACAATCTAAAACCAATGTTACCAAGCCATCTAAAACCCTTGGTGCAAATGCACCTCATGCCCACGATGCCCTAAAAACTCAGACCCCTACTCCACAAACTTAAGTACTTGCACCTCGATAATCCCCCTATTTTCAACTATACCCATTTTCAATCAGAATGTATGTATGAGGTACAACCTTTCTCTTACATATAATTTGCGAATGCTGACATCCCCAAAAATGTATATAACTAAAGTAAATCTCACAGCAGTGGGGCTTTAACTTCCAACTTATAGAAATAAGCCATCAACCACACGAACCTCTATATGAAAATGTTCTTTGTATAAACCATTTAAAATGTATTTAATATAAAAATAAAAATATCTTAAGGTGTAAACATAGAGTATAATATTTACAGGTCTTGTAAAACCATTTGTTTGGACATATTTATAAAACCAAATTGTTTCATGTTAATAGTTTAATTGAGTTGCAGTGCACTTACACTGCAAGTTTATTTCCAAATTCAAATTTGGAGCATCAAGATGCTTGATTTGTAATTTCTGGGGGTTCTTCCAGCTCTGTGAGAATCTTTCAAACACAAGTTACAAGCACATCTAATAACCAACCAAATGTTAAAGCATACATATCCCTTAGTTTACTAATGCAGATTTCTAAAAACAAACCAAACGGTTATTAAATTATAATTATAATTTACATGTTTGATAAGAGGAAAGTTGCAGACATTCCATGAAGATGTATAAAGGCAGAATAAGAACTCCCAAGTTTTAAAACATAAGACATATATTTCATTCATGTAGTGACCTCACTGAGAACTTCAGAAAGGACACGGTATCCATAAGGGAGGATAGGGGAACTGATGAAAGGATATATCCCACTCATATTTTTTAGATGTTTATTCTCTTATCATTACTGATGAATAAGCTGGAACATGAGATAAACAGCATTAGCAACTTAAATAGTCATAAAAATCAGACATTATGAAATATAATTGTATGAACTAGGTGAATATTTATATTTTCTGTGTTCCAAATCCATTTGAAGAAAAATGTGACAAGTTATGTCGAAAAGCAATTACTGTGCACTGATATTTGAACGATTCAGATTAAAATCAGTTATGGAATGTGTGTTTACTGGTTGTCTTTTGCTCCTTTCTTTCATTCCAAGTTTGTCTGATGTTTAGTACTGGCATTCTACTGTCATGATATTGCCCATAGTTATATAAGCCCAGGTGACCACATCCTACTTTATTTATATGAGCCTGGGCAATCTGTAAAGCCACATGGAGCACATGCTAATAATTATATAAAGGTGCCATAAGGGGTACATTTACCAGGAAGAAAATGAGCATTCTAAAGCTGGCCATACACCAGTAAAAATGTTTTTTTTTAATTTTCATTTTCAGAACATTAATTCAATTAACCAATGGTTAATGGGGTCAAACTGATAATCCCTTTTGACCATAGTGGTGAAAAAAATCAAAGGAGCAGGATGGAAAATTCCAAACAAAAGTTTGTACTTGGGAACAACATTTGTCAAGTCTTTGATGACATTGTCAAATGTTCTGACAAATTTTTTAATGCAAGCATTTATAAGAAAATCTACCAGTATATGGTCAGCGTAAGACAATGCAGCCCAATGTATTGCAAAAGCTACAAAAAGAACAAGAGGACACTTATCAAAAAAACTGTGATTTCTTACATATTTTGGTACTATACCACTGAATTTCAGGAACAACTGTTTTACTTTTAATGTGATTCCAGGGACTTCAGGTTCCAAAATAATATTGCTGTTCTTATATATGATCACCATTCCAATGTGTGGTGTTATCTTAATGACATATGCTCTCTTCTCCTCACCTCATGCTCATGATCAGCAGTGTCCAGAGGTGGTTGCGGCGCACACTCGCACCTGATACCCGGACATGCAGGATCACACATATATACGTGATCCTGTGCAGTGCAGCTGCCCTGTAGCAGTAAATGTGCTAGAGGGCAGTCAGCAAACACTTAGTTTATTTAAACACAATAACAAAATTTTAGTATATTGCAGTTTACCAGTCCTCAGATACAGTAGCTTCATCAGTTTTCTTTTTTTACTGGATTTTTCCCTTTTTTTACTGGGTGATTCTGCTAGTAACCCACATCTAGCCCTAGGGTATCACTCACCCATTGTAGTTGTATCTGTGGAGGAGAATCATTGTTACCATAGGACAGGAAGTATGTTAGGACTACAAAACATCTCTTTTTGTATCACTCCATAACAGAGGGGTGGAAGTGATCACAACTGTTTACAGAGGAAACCTTTAGGCTAAATGTACACAGAATGTTTTAAAACCTCTCCTGAACAATTTAACTCGACAGATAGTAAACAATGTTTAAAAATGTCCGTTTTGCCACATTTACATGCCGTGTTTAGCCGTGTTTGCATTTAAAAGTGTTTTTTTTTTCTCATATAGTCAAACATGAAAAATGCCTATAAACGAAACACGGATAAACATGAGTTACTGCGTTAACACGTGTTTACAAGCTGTTACAGGAGCTTGGTCTTTCGAATGCCTCTGAACATCCGTCCTGAGCGCATCTTCTATCCTAGCAAGTCAGCACTCCTATATGATTCACATACCATCCACAAATTGATTTATCCTAATGAGTGCAGCACTATTAATCATACCTAGCTGCAATATAAATCATTAATTATAATGCATATTCTCAATCAATAAATTAATACATAAATCAAGTGTTCTTTTCTTATCTGTGTGAACACTTCACTTCATAGAGTGCAATAGTGCTAATTAATGCCAAAACAATTCACTGCAGCACTTTGGGTGGGGCATGACTAATAGTTGTCCTGTGGACAGATTCTCCCCCCTGAGCTGTGGATCTCTGCAGCTCCTCCAGAATT
>CM053026.1:622054230-622078829 GCA_028564925.1 Lithobates sylvaticus | reverse complement strand
AATATTTAAAAAGAAAAAAAATTATTGTTAGAAGCTTAAGATGGGAAGTAGTACCCCAAGATGGTCTAGATGACATAGAATCCACTAAGGAATGGCTTGAATTTTTTAACAATATGGGTTTTAAATTACAAGAATTGATTCTAAAAAGAAAACGCACAAAAATGGCCAAGCTTGAAAACAGAATTAATGAACTGAAAACACAACTTGAGCCCATTAAAGACTCCCAACAGGTGATAGACTTTAATATTCGTATAAAAAAGAAATTAGAGAAAGTCGACAAAGATACTCAAAAGAAAAAAATTAAGAAGTATCATAGGGATATGGGCGACTTCCAAACCGGATCAATATATCTATGGCAACAATCAAGAGGACATCCTCCGACCAGTAGGAACACAGAGCAGGGTCCAAGGGATAATATTCCTCTGAGACCGACACCCAATATGGACACCACCAATGTAGGACCTTCAGAACGAGTCACAATAACACAACCCCCAATGGACTGCTCTACACCTATCCGCCATGATAATGTTGGAGGAAGAGGATATCCTCCGAGAGGAGGAAGAGGCTCAAACTCACAAAGACCATCGGCACAAAACTATCAGTATAAAGTTCCCACACACAATAGATATGAAACTCTGAGTCAATATGAATATCAAAACAGGCAACAATCCCCGCGTCCTTTTTTAGGGAGGGGACGGGGTTGGCAAAAACGAGGCCGGGGCTACCCACCCCAAAGAGGGAGACCCCCAATGCCTATGCCCCCGCAACATGCCCAGTGGAGGGAACATCCCTATTGGGAGGAGAACCACAATTATTATGGACAAAGGAGAGAAGAGCACGTGGCTGCAGAGCCGGACGAAAGCTCCAGAAAAAGAAGGAGGGAAAAGGACTAAGTGGAATTTTTAACTTAACCGACACCGTTTTAACCCACAAGGAAACTAATATTTTAAACTTAGGACTGAAATGCGGCCTAAAAAGACCGATAAACAAATTTGATACTTTTATAGATATACACAAATACATACGAAAGATTAATACAAAGAAATACTTTTTAAATAAGAATTCTCAACCCAGTACTAGCATCGCCTCGGTACAAATGAATAGTGGCTTACGCAACAAATCCTTATTTAACCCATTGAACGGAGCTAACCAACAAATAGATGTTTTTAAAAATCTGGTTTTAAGAGATCTTGAAAAAATCATCCCAAAAAAAGATGTGAATCCAAGACATATCCAGGAAGGGATAAAATCTCTTGAGAAAAGGAAGGACATCATCATCCGACCAGCGGATAAAGGAGGAGGGGTGGTGATCCTAACAAAAGAGTTTTACCACAATCAATTAATGGAGATGCTGAATGATGAAGACACTTACAGAAAACTTGAAAAAGACCCAACCATGCAATACGTTAAAGATCTGGATGTTCTGGTGCAAATGGGGGTATCAATGGGAGTACTTAACACAAAAGAGATGAAATATCTCAACCCAAGTACCAGCCGTATCCCAACCATATACACATTGCCGAAGATACACAAAAATGTCCAATGTCCCCCGGGCAGACCCATTGTCAACAGTATTGGCTCAGTGTCTTCACGCATGGGCCAATATCTTGATGTCTTCTTACAGAAAAGTGTCGTACAAACAAAGGCGTATCTAAGAGATACAAAGAGCCTATTACAACAACTGGAACCCCTTTCCTTTACCGCTGAACAAGAAGTGTACTTAGTTACGGCAGACGTCTCGTCTCTCTATACCATTATCCAGCATGACGATGCTCTATTGGCCCTAAATTGGGCATTATGCCAGAGAGAAGACATCAAACATAAACATAAACTGTTTTTAAGACACGCTCTTGATTTTAGTCTAAGCCACAACTACTTTTGGTATAATGGATGTTTTTATCAACAGAAAAGAGGCGTAGCCATGGGTGCCAAATTTGCGCCTAGCATCGCCAACCTTTTTATGGGGGAGTGGGAAGATAAAAGGATTTTTGCTTTTAAACCAGATAACTTGATATTTTATAAAAGATATATAGATGACCTATATTTTATTTGGTTAGGCTCTCGGACCTCGCTACAACAATTCATTGATGAATTGAATTGTAATACCAATAACATTGTCCTGACAAGCGAGATAAGCGACTCAAGCATTAACTTCTTAGACGTCAATATTTTTAGAGAAAGTAATAAACTGTACACTCGAGTCTTTTTTAAACCAACTGACTCTAACAGTTATTTACCAACCCAAAGTGGCCACCACCCTTTGTGGCTGAGAAATATTCCTAAAGGACAATTCACTAGGATTCGAAGGAATTGCACCAAGGACACGGATTTTGACTTCCAATCACAAATAATAAAAAAGAAATTTGAAGAGAAGGGATATAAAGGAATACACTTGGATAAAACTATCAAGGAGATAGCTGCGACCCCAAGAACCACGCTGTTGGAAGAGAAACTACCCGCGACTACAACTAAAAATACCCAAGAATGGAGTTTCATCTCAGGGTTCCACAACCAGTTCAAGGAAGTAGAGAATATATTCCAAACACATTGGCATATTCTTCTCATGGACAAAATCTTAAAATCGTCCCTACCTGAGAAACCTGGTTTCATCTATAGAAGGGCACCGAGCCACGCGGACAAGATTGTCAAGAAAGTTATAGACCCTCCATCTAAACACCCAACGTTTTGGGATAAAGACGGCTTTTTCTCTTGTAGAAAATGCAAACCCTGCAGAGAAGTGGCCCGCCCATTGAGAGCACTGGAATCATTCACGTCCACTACCAATAACAGAGAATTTAAAATCAAGGATTTCATTACATGTAACACATCTTATGTAGTATATGCGATTCAATGTCCATGCAACTTAATCTACATAGGCCGGACAAAGAGACTATTGAGGATCAGGATCGCTGAACACATTGCTAATATCAAACTGGGCTACAAAGAGCACAATCTGTCGTTACATTTTAAGTTACACCATAACCAAGACCCATCGGGACTACAATTTTGGGGCATTGATCATCTCAACCCATCATGGAGAGGATGTAATCAGGTGCGGGAACTGTCCAAGAGAGAGACAGAGTGGATTTTCCTGGTAGACACGCTCTCGCCTAAAGGGTTAAACGTTGATTTAGATATCAACTGTTTTATCAGTGACTATTAGGTATATCTGTCTTCCACTGACTATACAATCTCTCATGAAGTGACATAACCCTAAAAACTCCCCTCATCACCGTGAATATGGTTATTATATACATATACATATTTCATATACTGTCTCTATGTGTATATCCTTAATCCATACATGTTTTAGCCTATTTAGTGTTTTGGGATGGACCGTTTCAAAATAGCTCTGTCATTCCAACAACATATTTTCGTGTGTACATATATCTATAAATTAGTGCTCCACTATTTGAAAACAATAACCTCAACCGTTTTCAAAAAAGGCACAATTCTAGGTGTGGTTTTAACCTCATGTCTAGTAATTTAATATTTTTAATACAAAGACCCCTGATATATGTGTATAGTTGAGACCTTTTGGCCCCTTATACATACTGGGGCCCATTACCCTTGCTCCTTACATGTTGCAATACATAATTTTTAAGTACACTAATTTTGGAGTATATTTCCCTTGTGGGTTTTAAATACGTTTTAATGTGTTTGGGCGGATATATATATATATATATATTTATTTTTTTTTTTATTTCTTTTATTATATTTGAATATTATTTGATATTTTTTTTTATTTTTTTATATATTTTCTTTTTTAATATATATTTTTTTTTAGAATATATTTTTGTTTTTTTTATATTTATTACTTTTTTATATAATTTTTTTTTATATTTTATTTTTTTTTTTTTATATATATTTTTTTCTATATATTTTTTTAATGTTTTATTTTTTATATTTGTTTATTTTTTAATATATAATTTTTAATGTGTTGGTAAAAAATACATTTTTTATTATTATTTTTTTGTTGTCTTTTAATATATATATATATATATATTCGTTTTAAGATACACCTTCAAGATTTTTATATCTTGTCAGACACTGTTTGACTATATATCAATATCTTAATGCATTATAACCTTGTAGTCCCAAAAAAACCCTCTGAAATTCCTCCTAGTGCTTCTGTATCACATACCTCACCCCGGAGGTCTTATATTGAGTTCACTTTATTTATCTATTTATTTATTTAAATATTGTTTGATTTATTTAATTCAGCGTTGACAATTTAACAATATGTCATATGTACTGCTATTTTACCACTATGCTTGTTTTTTAATGATTTAATGCTAAAATCAATCAAATTTATTGCTGCACATAAGATGTCAGCTCCTGTTCCCATTGTGCGGATGTTAACCACGTCTTTAGCCTGATGTTCACCACTAGAAAGTTATCCCATCCATATGTGAAACACATTTACTTGCTATGCGTGTATGTGCTGGCATTTAAATAGGATGAGGAATAGATGTATTTCCTGTTTATATTTAGCATAGAACCATGGCGTTTGGTCGCCGTGGTAACTGGTCCGGTTTTTGAGCTCCCTGATTGGCCACAGTTCAGACCAGTCAGGTACTTAAACCGGCCTGAACGTCGTGTGGCCACGCCCTCTGTTGAAGTCAGGAAGTGACGAAACGCGTCAGGGCGTGGCCTACACGACGTTTTACCGGAAGTGACGTTTGCGGTCCACCAGCGCTAACCACCCACCCGGAAGTGACGCGAAGTGTCAGCAGAGACACACACGCTGATCCAGGAGGAACACCACCGCTGCTGTGGCCAAGTGAAGGATTACCATCCACTCATCCCTCACACGCAAGTGATCTCTCTATATGCTGTTCTCAAAGAATGTTGATTGTACGTAAATGTCTTAAAGGGGAAGTTGCAGGGTATATTGTTTTTAATGCTATTAAATAAAAAACGGGATTACGCTATGGATGCTATTCTCTTCGTTTTTATGATCATCATCATTGCGAGTTGATTCCCCCCTGAACCCCTGATTCCTTGTTGCTGACACCTTTTATCTGAGGAAGTGACCAGACCCTGTTTAAACGGTGGATGTGTGACGCGCCCTGGGCAGTGGTTGCCAGAGTGATACCTTATATCTTAAGGCCTGTTTAAATTTTTATTCCGGTGAGTTTAACCCCCTGAGGGGAGAGTGTCTCACGTGGTGAAGCTATATTTAACGGTGCTTGGATATACACCATAAATCACGAGGAAAGTCACTATCGATTGAACTGTACACTATCTTCTCAGAGTCACTCAAGGACCACCTATTAGTACAATATCGTTTATGACACAGACTCATGGACTTTGCACAGAAAGATTTGATTATCTCACTGTTTTAGCGCTGTTTTTAGTATTTTATCTCACTATTATCAACGTTTGATTTTATACTATCACCCTTAAACTGAACTGTCAAAGCATGCCTTAACTGCCTTAACTGTAAATACTGGTAGAAACATTGATTCACAAGAACGTATTTCTTATTTAAATCCTGAAAAGATTTAAATATCGAAGAGGTAAATAATTGAGAAAGTAGGGCTTTGTGGATCAGATCTTAATGACTCTGCTTCCAAGGCCAAAGTTTAATTTACGTAAACACCCAGATATTTAAACCTTTCAACAATCTGAATATACCTGACACTAGTAGACAGTGACCCCACTAAGGGGTCCAATGGGAGAAAGGAAGATGTATCCCAATTAATAGTAAGGAACCAAAATATTTTATTATATCCATTGCTGCTATTAACAACTGACTAGTATATCTTCTAAATAGAAGTATATTGCTGGCGTAGAGAGCATTTTTTTCCTCATGGTCCCCTTGTCAAAAGTCCCGGACATCTATTACTGTCCTAACAGCTATAGCTAATGTCTGTATTGCCAGAGCAAAAGCAGGCGTGACAATCGACACCCCTGCCTTGTTCCCCTTGCTAAGGAAAATAAATCTGAGGGTTCATTATTAATGTTCACATGCTCCTTGGGTAAAGTATAAAGCAATTTTTCCCAATTAATAAAAGCCCTGATTGCCATAAATAATGCCACTCAATGCTGTCAAACACCTTGGCAGCGTCAACAGAAAGAATTGCTCTTGCCCCTTTAATATCTGTAGGTACTTGTAAGTATAAAAGTACTCTTCTAATATTCAAACTGACCTATCAGGAAAAAAATACAGATTGATCTGGATGTGTAATATTATTTATAACTTTACTTAACCTAGTGGCCAAGACTCTTGCCAGAAGCTTAACATCTGCACAAACTAAAGAGATCTGTCTATATGAGGAGGGCAGAAGGGGATCTTTTCCCTCTTTAGGGTTTACAATGGCCCATTCCAACACCTGCAATAATTCAGACAATCATATGTCCCTGTATTGTTTATGAATTTCCGTTGGTAGACCATCTGGTCCAGCTCATTGGAGTTTCTCTGTAGTAACAGGAGCCTGCAGCATGTTTCTGTCAGTGTCAGAGTTACACATCTCCTCCTCCATGTCCTGTGTTTTAGATCTACAGTATATAGTTCTGAATAATAATCTTTAACCACTTGCCGACCGTATAACTTACATATACGGTGGCAAGGTGGCACTACTGCACCACAATATGTACCTAGCACGTGATCCGACACTTCCGGGTAGGGGGCGTGCATGCACGTCACCAGCAGTGGGAACTGATCTGCGGGTACTGTGGACTCGATGTCCGCCGGCACCTGCCAATCATTCAGCACAGAGACAGATTGCCATTCTGACACGAGGGAAGGAATGGATCCTGTATTTATGCAAAGCAGGGACTAGGATCCATGTCTTCTCTAGTAAAATCACCTCACACAGAACACTAAAACACTGGCTAGTAACACAGTTAACCCTTTGATCAACCTAGATGTTTAACCCCTTCTCAGTGTCATTACTACAGTGACAGTACATATTGTTAGCACTGATCATTGTATTAGTGTCACTGGTCCCCAAAAAGTGTCATAAGTGTCAGTTAGTGTCCAACTGTCTGCCACAATATCACAGTCCCACTATAAGGCACTGATTGCTGCCATTACTAGTAAAAATAAATAAATAAATAAAAATGTTCTATCGTTTGTAGATGATAACTTTTGCACAAACCAATCAATATATGCTTATTTTATTTTTTACCAAAAATATGTAGCAGAATACATATTGGCCTAAATTGATGAAGAAATTGATTTTTTCAATTATTTTATTGGATATGTTTTATAACAGAAAGTAAAAAAAAAATATTTTTTAAAAATTTTAAGTTTTCTTTTTGTTTATAGCGCAAAAAATAAAACCACAGAGGTGATCAAATACCACCAAAAGAAATCTATATTTGTGGTAAAAAAAAGGACATACATTTTATTTTAGTACTGCGTTGCATGGCCAAGCAATTGTCCGTTAAAGTAACCCAGTGCCTGGTCAGGAAGGGGGGTACATTTTCCGGAGGTCAAGTGGTTAAAGGTATCCACTATTTCTGGGGAACATGTACTAACCATGCCTGGTCATGACATAATAGTAGATATAAATGTAGAGGTGGTTTGAATCCTTACCCATAAGACCAACATATGTCCTGTCCCTTCCCCCTACTCGTAGTACCTTTGTTTCATAAAAAATCTCTTATTTTCAGCCTTTGTTAAATATACTGTTTGATAGGCCTTCTGCCTCTTGGACCACCTGGCAAAGTTATCTGGAACAGATCATCTATATAACGTTTTTCTGATAGCATTACCTCATTCATGACTACCAGTTCCAGATCTTTAGAATCTTTTTAATCTTTGATTTATTAAAACACCCTAGGAAAATCTTTAAAGGAGTCCCATGCTATCCCTGGAGAAGCCTATTAAAGTTCAGAAACTCCCTTAATCTCTTTAGGTGTGATGATTAGCTCTAACCAAAAAGGTTCACTTTCCACTCCCCCCCTCCCCTGCTACCCCACCAATACCAATTACAGAATGAGGTGAGAATGATCCAATAGCCCCCTGAATATATAGCTTATATTAATCAACTAATGGTAAGAGACAATCATTGCCCAATGATAAATCTTTCCTCGAGAGTGTAGAGTGAGTATGTTAATAACAAGAAAAATCTATGCTCGAGAGTGTAGAGTGAGTAGGTTAATAGCAAGAAAAAGTTGGGCTGTGGGATGGCATAACTGCTAAAGATCCCTCAGCCTTGCTTCAAGAATTATCTTATGGAATAAAGTATGTGGGGCTCACTCCAACACCCTCTCAGAAGGACCAATTATTTTAGTTTTCTTTAGAAAAAAAATAAGTAGCAAAATTAATAACTTATGACCTGCCTCCCCAATACAGTGGTGTGAAAAAGTGTTTGCCCCCTTCCTCATTTCCTGTTCCTTTGCATGTTTGTCACACTTAAGTGTTTCGGAACATCAAACCAATTTAAACAATAGTCAAGGACAACACAAGTAAACACAAAATGCAATTTGTAAATTAAGGTGTTTATTATTAAAGGTGAAAAAAAATCCAAACCATCATGGCCCTGTGTGAAAAAATGATTGCCCCCTAAACCTAATAACTGGTTGGGCCACCCTTAGCAGCAACAACTGCAACCAAGCGTTTGCGATAACGTGCAATGAGGCTTTTACAGCGTCCTGGAGGAATTTTGGCCCACTCATCTTTGCAGAATTGTCCTAATTCAGTTACATTAGAGGGTTTTTCGAGCATGAACGGCCTTTTTAAGGTCATACCACAACATCTCAATAGGATTCAGGTCAGGACTTTGGCTAGGCCACTCCAAAGTCTTCATTTTGTTTTTCTTCAGCCATTCGGTGGTGGACTTGCTGGTGTGTTTAGGATCATTGTCCTGCTGCAGAACCAAGTTCGTTTCAGCTTGAGTACACGAACAGATGGTCGGACATTCTCCTTCAGGATCTCTTGGTAGACAGCAGAATTCATAGTTCCTTTTATCACGGCAAGTCTTCCAGGTCCTGAAGCAGCAAAACAGCCCCAGACCATCACACTACCACCACCATATTTTACTGTTGGTATAATGTTCTTTTTCTGAAATGCAGTGTTCCTTCTACGCCAGATATACTTGGAGACACACCTTCCAAAGAGTTCCACTTTTGTCTCATCGGTCCACAGAATGTTGTCCAAAAGTCTTGGGGATCATCAAGATGTGTTGTGGAGAAATTGAGACGAGCTTTGATGTTCTTTTTGCTCAGCAGTGGTTTTCTCCTTGGAACTCTGCCATGCAGGCCATTTTTGCCCAGTCTTTTCCTGATGGTGGAGGCATGAACGCTGACCTTAACTGAGGCAAGTGAGGCCTGCAGTTCCTTGGACGTTGTTGTGGGGTCTTTTGTGACCTCTTGGATGAGTCGTCGCTGCGCTCTTGGGGTAATTTTGGGCGGCCGGCCACTCCTGGGAAGGTTCACCACTGTTCCATGTCTTCGCCATTTGTGGATAATGGCTCTCACTGTGGTTCGCTGGATTCCCAAAGCTTTGGAAATGGCTTTATAACCCTTTTCAGACTGATAGATCTCAATTACTTTCTTTCTCAATTGTTCCTGAATTTCTTTGGGTCTCGGCATGATGTGTAGCTTTTAAGGATCTTCTGGTGGACCTTACTGTGTCAAGCAGCTCCTATTTAAGTGATGCCTTGATTGTGAACAGGTGTGGCAATAATCAGGCCTGGGTGTGGCTAGAGAAATTGAACTCAGGTGTGGACAACCACAGTTATAGTATGTTTTAACAAGGGGGGCAATCACTTTTTCACACAGGGCCATGATGGTTTGGATTTTTTTTCACCTTTAATAATAAACACCTTCATTTACAAATTGCATTTTGTGTTTACTTGTGTTGTCCTTGACTATTGTTTAAATTGGTTTGATGTTCCGAAACACTTAAGTGTGACAAACATGCAAAGGAACAGGAAATGAGGAAGGGGGCAAACACTTTTTCACACCACTGTATCTAAAAGACTGCCTTATGACTATAAGTTCGCATGTCAGAAGATTGTGACCAGCTCTCTATGGAGCTGGTTCACACATCTCCAAAGTGGCTCCGGTGCAAATTGCACAGCAGTCCTGTGCATCTTCTGGTCCATTTCAGGTCCGAACTCAGCCAAAAATTTATACTGAAATCCGACCTGCAGTGGTGAACAGGGATGCACCGGACCCCTGCTGTGAGCTGCTCTGTGCTTCAGTGTTAACCCAGCCTTAAAGAGAAACTTTTGGGTCAATATTATTTCCATTTTTAAAGTTTATACATTTTTAAACTGGTGTTTTATATGGGTTGCTTATGTATACAAAATAATTCTGTGATAACTACAAGCTACAGAAACAAAGAGAAGAAAGGGGTTAGTGCCACCTATATGTAGTATTATTATAAAACAGTTTTTCGCAACAGTTAAAAGCACTCACGAGATGCAAGGTGTGAAATCGATCATCATAAATTGGCAGTATCCGCCGCTCATCTCTGTCCTGGATATGGACGCCCTGTAGAAATCAGGAAGGTTACTCCAACCCTGGCTGGTGTGGACTTCCTGGTTTCTACAGGGCATCCATATCCATCGATTCCATCTTCTTGCCTTACGGTGCCTGCAGGATGTAGATGAGTGGTGGATTCTGCCGGCTGCCGGTACACTAAGCTATACACATTAAGCACTATGGACTATGGATTTTATGCATATTATCGACTTTAAGAACTTTTATAGCTTAATTACTGCTTATACACTTTAAAGATGTCTTGGTGATTTTACACACCAGCTGGTCACATACCGTACTCTCTGTGCGCCAGAACACCCTGACCTCCTGAAGTTAAAGAGACAGCAGTTCCTAAGTTTAGCTTGTGCTGCCTGACTAAAACCTTGAATGGAGCTCTTTGATCAGGGTTTTTACAGCATGTGGTAAGGAGACAGAAGAGCCTAAAGCACGCCTACTGCATATTCATATGCAACATTATATAGTCACTTAACTAATAAATGTTTTGTAGCTTTTAGTCCTGGCCATAATATTTAGAGACAAAATAAAACTTAATTTCAGTCTAAAAAAAATGAGTATAAAGAAGACAAAATGATGATCTATTGGGTTCATCCTATTTTCCTGCCAATTCTAGAGCATCTGATATGCAGTCCAGTAGACTAAAAATGTAAAAAATTATGTTTCTGTGTCACTCCTACTACATGATGCTGATTGACAGAAGACACATACAGTTTCCATAAAGCCAAAAAGGGG
Organism: Lithobates sylvaticus; assembly: GCA_028564925.1. Lineage (NCBI taxonomy): Eukaryota > Metazoa > Chordata > Amphibia > Anura > Ranidae > Lithobates > Lithobates sylvaticus. The sequence goes on along the minus strand of CM053026.1, from coordinate 622,067,639 downwards.
ACTCCTATTGCATCATGGTAGCTGTGTTCTCTTAGTTGACCCAGACCTATTCAACTATGATGTGATGAGAAAGAGGGGACAGTATGCACATGAGTAAAAATTCAAATAATTGGGATTGCTTAACTAAGGAAAAATAGACTGTTAACTTGACAAAGTGTTCACTGAGCTAAGTTATTAAAAGATGTTTTCCTTTCCATCATCCAACCATGACTGCTAATGTTAAATAACACAGCTTTGGATTATCTGCTAAGCCCAGTGAGCATACACTTGCAAAAGTAATGATTCACTTTATTAAGTGAACAGTCCCGACTGTCTATATGGATATTGTTTTGAAGAAAGAGAACAGAAGTTTACATTTTTTCATAGTAAGATAGATACATAAACTATAGTACATTAATGTTATGAGGTTAATTTAGATTAAAATTGTGCTTCAAATCAATATATTGCTGTGGAAAGTTATATTGTTGTCTTTAATGAGTCAGTCCTTTATGTGCAGGTTGGCTCAAAAATTTTACATTGGTTGAAAAAAATATACATATGTTTGATTGTTTAAGCCTTTAGAACTACCTTAAGCTCAGCTGAATTTTTTGTTTTGTTTTCTGTACAGCAATTCCGGTAACTGAAGCATTTGTTATTTATATGTGACATGTTGCTTAATTGTAACAGCTCTAAAGAAGTGCAATAGTAAGGCATGAATACTTTAGCTGATAATACGTCCGCTTTTCACCTACAGTACTAGAGTTCAAGACCACTTTACTGCCTTAAGTGAAATTAATTTGGCAATGTCAACTATGTTCTCAATTGATAATAATCCATGTAATAAAGATGCCAGACATATTTTGTCCATCTTTGGTGTGATTTGTGTCAAGTGCAAATCCCACAACTTTGAAACATCTTTTCATTCTTGTAGCATGGATTTAGGAAGCAAATATTAATGAGCTCTACATAAGTATGAACTCGAAATTCTGAACATAATTAAGTTGTAATGGAAATAAAAATGAATGTAACAGCAAACATTAAAATAAATCAGTCGCAGCTGTAAAAATATAGCAATATTATCAATTTTAAATGCATCTATTGCCAGCTATTTACTAATGCCGGACTGAAATCTGTGCTAAATTATATAAAACATATATGTTCAGTGCACCTTGCATACTTATTATTATTTATTCTATTTGTATTTTTCCAATGTAACTATTAGGTATGAATATGGCATGTTTGATAGCTGAATTTCAGGCTAACTAAAGCTAAATATGATGATAAAATATATATAAAGGAGCTGTTTTCCCTGCCACAGGATTCATATTTTGGATCCAGATTTACAGAGCCTTGCTCTACAGCCCTCTCTGAAAGGCCAGGAGACCTGATTCTTTTCTGCTTTAAGAGCTATGGGCGGAAGTGATGTTTTGACGTTGCTTCCGCCCTGCAATGTCATGGAGATGGGTGGGGGCCATCTTCCCCTCACTCGTCTCCATGCCCAGCCAGCAGAAGGATCCGATCGCCTCCGCCACTGCCAACCGTCCATGTGATGGTACTGGCCAATTAGAATCCCTCCAGTCCGTACTGGCTAAGCAATATGAACACCAGATTAACCGCTTGCCGGCCAGCATTATACTGCGGCAGGTCGGCACGTTCCCACGAGCTGTGGTAGCTGTACGTCGGCCCTTTACGGTGGATAGCAGGCGCGCGCGCGCGCTGCCGGAGTGCGCTGCACTAAAGGGGGTGCTGATGCTTGTGGCTGGCGGTCGCGATTACTGCCGGCCATGCACGATCATGGGCACAAGAGCCAGAACAGGAACAGGGACAGTGTATGTGTAAACACACAAATAACTGTTCTGTAAGGAGAGGAGAGACAGATTATTTGCTCCTACTAGCTAGAAACAACGATCTTCCAGTCACTCCCATCACCCCACAGTTAGAACACACACAAGGCAACACAGTTAACCCCTTGATCGTCCCCTAGTGTTAACCTCTTCCCTGCCAGTGACATTTACACATAATCAGTGCATTTTTTTAGCACTGATCGCTGTATAAATGTCAATGGTCCCAAAAATGTGTCAAAAGTATCCGATCTGTCTGCCATAATGTCGTAGTCCCGATTAAAAATCGCAGATCACCGCCATTACTAGTATAAAGAAAATAATAATAAAAAAATGCCATAAATCTTTCCCATAGTTTGTAGACGCTAAAACTTTTGCACAAACCAACCAATATATGCTTATTGCGATTTTTATTACCAAAAATATGTAGAAGAATATATATCGGCCTAAACAAAGTGCTTTTTTTTAAAAAAATTGGAGCTATTTATTATAGCAAGAAGTACAAAATATTGTGTTTTTTTTTCAAATTTGTCGCTCTTTTTTGTTTATAGCACAAAAAAAACGCAGAGATGATCAAATACCACCAAAAGAAAGCTCTATTTGTGGGAAAAAAAGGACATCAATTTTGTTTGGGTACAGTGTTGCACAACCGCACAATTGTCAGTTAAAGCAACGCAGGGCCGTATCACAAAAAATGGCCTGGTCATTAAGCAGTCAAATCTTCCGTGGCTGAAGTGCCTAAACCACAGGGGTTTCAAACCCCCGGACCAGTGAGCGTCTTTTCGATGTCTGATAGCGGGTGATTGCATCAGTTTGGTACAGTGTGACTAGGGGTGGGGTGTGGGGAGGGGGTCCAGTGTGAGGTCATCTTACAGATTTTCTGTAAAGGTGGACTTACACTCTAAAGTCCAAATCCAGACTTTTTTTTTATATTGGGAGAAACATTAGAACTTCTCTCAGGTACTAAATGCTGTTTGTGGACAGAGAACAAGAAGTATCCACCATGGGGATATAGACTGCAATAAAACTGTGACAATGATGTTAACCCTTGTGCACTAATAGAAAATGTGTTTTGTATATTGATGCATGTGTCCTCATTGGCTAGATTTCTTCTCACTTCCTGATCTGTCTTAATCAAGTCAAATAGACATATAGTCAGAAGTCTTAGCCTTACTTCCTGATCTGTCTGAAACTTGTCAAATATAGCAATGAGAAGGAGACTCACAATAAGGAGTGCAGACAGAAAAATCTTTAATTTGTCCACACTCTAACCAAAACTAAAAAAGTTGTCCAGAGTTGGGTTTTATAGTGCATGTAAAGTCAAATTTGTTTTTCCATTTTGGATGAGTGGGAAAAAGTTAAAACCCTTTCTAGTTTATATTCTACTGTCTGTAACATTGGGGAGATTTCCCCTCACTTTTTGCCCTGGAGATGCAAAAGAAAGTGAGCAAATCTCTCCAAAGTGAGAAAGAGATATTTTCCTTGTTGACAGCTGTCACAGCAACAAGTGCCCTAATAGAAGATATACTCTAACCTCATGTCTTGGTGACAACTGAAAAATGTCAACTTCCCAGTGCTTTCTGTCTCAGTGACAGTTGGTCACCATGACAAATAGAGGGTGTCAACTTCCCCAAATGGGGACACATACTTGACTGGGGTTTTAACCCTACTCTATCTAAAATGAAACAACATTTTGGCTTTATGTACATTTTAGGTTAACAAATTTAAATGTGAAGCTATGATAGTCTTTCAGAAAAAAAAACAGTTTTCTCCAGCTGAATAGGCTAACCCTGTTTCTGTGAGGTTGGGTAGGTATATTGACATCCTCTTTAAAGGTGATGGATAGGAAAAACATCAGATTGGGTCAGTAACTACAGATTGATCCAGAAAAAAATAAGCATATTAGCTTGGTTACTGGTTAGTTCATATCCCCATCTATTCTTTTTTTTTTTTGCCTACAAACTTTTTTATTTGGTGCAAAAATTGGTACAAAACCGACATGGCATAAGCAATATAAGAATTACAGAGTGTCAAATATAAATATAGACAATATAACATACATATGATGTAGTAGTAGATTTTGTTATACAGGAAAAATAAAGGCAGACATTATGATCTTTGTAATTCTCATCTATTCGTATGTTCATGAACTGTAGTTACCAAGTAAAAGAACAAACTTAAATGGGCAAATTGTTTAACATCTTTAATTTGCATCCAATTAGACAGAGCTCTGCACTGCATGGATTTTGATCATTTTAAAGTTTCTGTTGTATGTTGGCTGTAGAAATCAATGCCATGCAAAAAAGGAAGAAAGGCTGGTGCCATGAAAGTTGGCTAAAACATAGTTTTACTATAGCATGTTAACAACAATAAAAAAAACAACGTGTTTCAGCCATCAGGCCTTAATCATGGCTCATGATCCCCATGATTAAGGCCTAATGGCCGAAACGTGTTGTTTTTTTGACTGTTGTTCACATGCTATAATTAAACAATGTTTTAGAAGACTTCCATGGCACCAGCCTTTCTCCATTTTTTGCATGGATTACATGGAGGTTTTCAGAGACTTTCCAGGCTGAGTGCTGTGTTCTTAAGGCTCACCAGGCTTTGCACAGGAGGTAGTAGCTTGGATGCACCTGTTCCAGAAATCAATCCCAGTCTTAGGCTCAAATGTAAGTAATCTATGGTGTGCAGATCACACATTTCTCCCATTTGTCTAGTGTAATTTATCCATGATCCTTAGTTTCTAAATATATACCTATGATATTACTGTATCATGGTATTTTGCTGTGTTTTGTATTCTGGGAGGTAGAGTAGTTACAGAGTGTTTGATTAATACATTCAGTCTTCCATAAAACACAATTGTCATTAATCATGGATTTTATATTTAAATAAAATTAATATTTTTCTATATATATTCCTCTTTTTGTATATGTGTGCGCTTGAAAAGTCCCAAAATCTTCTTCTCTATATTCTTATCCTTTATATTTGAGTTGGTCTCACTCTAAATTCCATTAGAGGATTCCTTAATGAACTTTGAATGACATCCAGCCACAAGTTGGTCCCGGAACACAGCCTACCAAAGGATCTAGGAAGTATGAATGTCATTCAAATACATATAATCATCTAATCTTGAACATCAATATGACTGTGCCTCTTACTTGGGTATACAGTTCAAAGAGCAAGACAAATTCCAGGGCGGCCGCACACCGATACAACACCTTTTTTGTGAGATATAAAATCCAAAACAGTGCTTAAGCACTTGCCGACCACTTTGCGCAGATATACTGCGCCAGAAGGGCACGTACAGGCAGAATCACGTACCTGTATGTTTCCCTTTAAAAAGCGGTTTGCGTGCAAGCTCCGGGAGTGTGATTGCGGGTCCCACAGACTCGATGTCCGTGGGGATACCTGCGATCGTCTCATGGAGAGGAAGAACGGGGAAATGCTAATGTAAACAAGCATTTGTAAACAAGCATTTCCCCGTTCTGCCTAATGACACTGACACTGATCACAGCTCCCTGTGATCGGGAGCGGTGATCATTGTCGTATCACACACAGCCCCTCCCTCACAGTTAGAATCACTACCTAGGACACACTTAACCCCTACAGCACCACCTAGTGGTTAACCCCTCCACTGCCAGTCACATTTACACAGTAATCAATGCATTTTTAATTGCTGTATAAATGTGAATGGTCCCAAAATTGCGCCAAAAGTGTCTGATATGTCGGCCATAATGTTGCAGTCATGACAAAAATTGCTGATCGCCGCCATTACTAGTAAATAAAAGTATTAATAAAAATGCCATAAAACTATCCCCTATTTTGTAAACGCTATAACTTTTGCGCAAACCAATCAATAAATGCTTATTGCGATTTCTTTTACCAAAAATGTATAGAAGAATACGTATCGGCCTAAACTGAGGAAAAAACATTTTTTTTTTATATATTTTTGGGCGATATTTATTATAGCAAAAAGTAAAAAATATAGCTTTTTGTTCAGAATTGTCGATTTTTTTGTTTATAGCACAAAAAATAAAAACCTCAGAGGTGATCAAATACCACCAAAAGAAAGCTCTATTTTGTGGGAAAAAAGGACGTCAATTTTGTTTGGGAGCCACATTGCACGACTGCGCAATTGTCAGTTAAAGCGACGCAGTGCCGAATTGCAAAAAGTGCTCTGGTCTTTGGCCAGCCAAATGGTCTGGGGCTTAAGTGGTTAATCATAGCTATGATTGAGCACCAACTTATGGTGTAAAACGCGTATTGCTATTGCATAGCATGGACTGACTGTTTTGTATTTTATATCTCACAATAAAGGTGTTGTATCGGTGTGCGTCCGTCCAGGATTTGTTCTTGCTCTTTAAACCATTGCAGAGCCTGCACCTATTTGCCTCAATAGGGAGTGTGTGCCATGGAACTCTTGTCTAGAGCGGCATTCCTCTTCTTTTGGGTATACTGTACATACCTGTGAACACTTTGAATTACCCAATTTTGTTCCCCCTTTTTTGGGTGGAGCGTGCTTACACAATTTCCCCGCAGCTGGCATGGTTGGGTCTTTAATAATTGGCCAATTATGATTTTATTAGTTAGTAGGTTTTTGTATGCTCTAGGTTCTAGTTGTTTAATAAAGTTATTTTCCTTAATTATTACATGCGTCGGGCTATTTTGCTGGGTCTCTTACATATATATATATATTTAGTGATACATTACACTTTTTCACATTGAGGTTGAACTCAGTCTGTTTTTTATGATTATTCTTTTCTTCCTTCAAATTATTCATATAGCATTTACTTCCTGGAATCCATCTGCCCTTAGCTCAGCCATGAAGGCAAGAGGGTGTGCTTAGCTGAGAAATCCCCTCCTCCCCTCCTGAAGACCCCTGGGATGTATGATGATATAATTTGCCTAGGCATGGGAAACAGGAAATAAGGAAGAATTGTAAAAAAAGTTAATATAATATACCTATCTATTTACTAATGCTAGCAGCATAAAAATTTAAAATAGTCAATGTTGATTGAGAAAATTAAGTTCCACAATATTTGCAAATTTACATCTTCTGGCTGCAGTTTATTTTCAAGCAAGGCTAAAAGGTTTCTTACAACAGTATGTTAAATAAACCTTTGCATGAATATTTTGTAACAGTATTTTGCATGTTCCAAGTGTGCTGAATTTTTTACCATTACTATACTACTTGGAATGATAAGGTTGAAGTTGATTTAAAGGGCTGCATTACTGAGAAAGTTACATTCCCAGAATCTGCTGTCACCTTCGGAAGAACTGAATCATCTCAGCCAAAGTTTTAAAATCTGATTCTTCTAATCCATGTTATCATCACCTGACTAAAAGGCTAGCCCTCATGTCTGGTTACTGGGAAGATGAAAATCATCTGCCTGATCTGTTTGGTCTAAAAATCACTTTTATTGGACTTTTAATAGGTGATCTGTGAACTTTGCTCTCTTCTGTAGTCCAAGCAGCTTAGTAAGTGTTTATACTGAGACTTGATGTTTCACAACTGTGAGCTGAACCTCTAGCGGAAATGCTATCATTGTTGCTTAAACAAGACTAATAAATTATTTGGAGGTAATTAATCACAGGACTTTGCTACCGCAGTAAACTGTTCAGATTCCTTTGTGTGAAGTTACATACATTTCATATCCAGACAAGCTTTACAAATTCTATAAGTTAAGCAGACAGGACACAACAGTTTTTGTTTACCAACAGCAAATGTGGTGGCAAATTGTGCCATATTAAAACCATTTATTCTGGTTGTAAAAACCTAGAAGAGACTCTACTCATATGTTTGAGGTGTTGAAACAAACATGGATGTGTTAAAATATGTTTACTACTAACACATCCAAATATATTTCATATTTTCCTTGAATGTAAAAAATGTAGTCCTTTTCATTTTCAAGGTATAATTTAATTTTAATGACATCATACCGGGTGATCCTGTCAGTAATATATATTGACAGACACTTCCTTTCTGAGGGTGGTAATGCTTGCTGAATTCTGTTGCAGTGCCCTCCTGACCCTCGTGTACCATTTCCACCGGACCCGCTGTACTGTACCCTCCTGACCCCCAGTATTGTTCTCCCCAGACCCCATGTACTGTGCCCTTATGACACCCAATTGTGTGCCCTCCTGACTTCCCTCCTGACTGCCCTCCTGACTCCCAGTATTGTGCCAATCTGACCCTCTGAACTATGCACTCCTGACCCTCAGTACTGTGCCCTCTTGACACCCAAGTACCATGCACTCCTGGCTTCCCTGTTCTGTGCCCTCCTGAGTCCCCTGTATTGTGCACTGCTGAACCCCAGTCAATAGAAAAAGAAGGAACATGACACCGTAGTGCTAAGAACTCCCAGAAAAGCTGAACTAGTTTCTTTAAATCAAAAAAGCCACTATGCGATACAGACTGGATAATATAGAAGATGCTGCCCTTTTAAGATTGGGGAAACAAAGCGAAAAGGGAGAAAATGCCTAGTGCATTATCCACAACACTTTATTTAAAGGATGTAAAATAATAGTCTATTATATCATGTGTGTCTGATACCAGCCTTGCTCTGAGGAAGGTGGTAAGTCTTCCTCAGAGGATGCAGGACACCCAGTTGAACCAACGGAGTTCCATTACAGAGCCTACCTTTGGGTTTCTGGACAATGTTTAATGCTGTCATTCATATTCCCTTTATGAGTATACACTATTACTTTACATCCTTTAAATAAAATGTTTTGGGTAATGCATTAGACTTTTTTGTTTTGTTTGTCCTGACCCCCAGTACTGTGCCCTCTTGACCTCCCACTACTGTGAACTCCTGGACTCCCATGTACTGTGGTGAAAAAACTAAACAAATGTAGGAATCCTGGGAATATTCTGAAGAGGTGCCCATACCCTATACAGTGAGGAGAGGTGTTTTCAAAATAATACATACAAAAAACAACCACCAAAGGAATATACACCTACAAGGGCTACCAATTTCAAAACAAAATGTATTTATTGGACATATTATTGACAAAAAACATTAGCACGTGTGAGGAACCCCTCCGCACAAAAAAAACACCCGTAGGACACCCCATCAACTTCGACCTGACACTCCCCCCTCTCTCTCCCACCCCACTCTGATTGCCTTAGAGCAATGTACTGTGTCCTAATGACCCTGTATTCTGTTCTACCGATCTTTGTGCACATACTAATGACCCATGTACACTTAAACTGCTTAACATACTATTGACCCCTGTAGACTGCAATCCATTCTACTGACCTCTGTACAGTGACCTACATTCTACGGACCTCTGTACAGTGACCTACATCCTACTGACCTCTTTACACTGCCCTACATACTACTAATCCCTGGACGCTACCCTACATGCTACATACACTGGCCAGAACTCAGAGCAGACAGTCAGCCTGCAGTAACAGTTGTTCTGCTTTCATGATGGACACCTGAACCAAACTCGTAGAAATTACCAATTACTCTCCAGACATAAAAAAAATTGTGAATGAAAGTGAATGCCAAATATCTAATTGAAAATACCTTTTAAGAAAAGCTAAATTTATATTTTTACAGTGACATGTTTTTTTCATGCCATGCTTTTTATTGGGGCCTTGCTAGATAATTATTTTAACCACTTCCTGCCAAATCACGTACCTGGTACATCAATTGACTTTAAGTGTTTGAACTGGAGTGATGCTTGCAGATATGCTTGCAGCATCACTTTGGTACCATTTTTTTTTTAGAGCTGACAGACGGCTCTCTTGTAATAGCAATCGGAGTGGCTAACTAGCCACTCCATTGCTATTACAAGCAGCTCCTCCTACATCCTTCTGCGGCTCTCAGGCTCTTCCATTCCACCGGCCACCGGGAGACCCCAGCTACCAGCCAGCTTGTCCTTCGGCTGGCCGGAGACCCATACAAAGCCAGAATCAGCTTTGATTGGGTCTCTGCTATAGTAACCCAGAAGCGATAACATGACATCACTTCCAGTTTACCTGGCTGTCAACAGCGCTATTTTTTAAAAATCTAATGTATTAAAAAATGACGGTCTTTTTAAGTGCCGAGGAGGGATTTGGGATCCAGATCCCTCCATAAAGAGTACCTGTCACATGACTATTGCTGTCACAAAGATGTTTACATTCCTTATGACAGCAATAAAAGTGATTAAAAAAAATGAAAGCAACACTGTAAAGATAAATAAAATAAATAGATATATAAAAAAAAATTAAGCGTCCCCGCCCATGGGGCTAGCGTACAAATGCGAACACTTGCGTCAGTCCGCCTGCACACAAACAGCAATCATTCAACACATGTGAGGTCAGATCATGGGTAGTAATTCTAGCACTAGGCTTTTAAAGCATCGCCTATGGATCGTAAAATTGACATTGTTTGTCGCCGCTGTGGGGGCATGCACAATTTTAAAGCGTGACATGTTTGGTATCCCTTTACTCGGCGTAACATCTTCTTTTATATTTTACAAAAATGTGGGCTATGTATTGTGTTTTTTTGCACTCAAATTTAAAAAAGTGTATCTTTTCCCAAAAATTGTGTTCCGAAAAACCACTGCACAAATACCGTGTGAGATAAAAAAAAATGCAAAACCCACCAATTTATTCTCTATGGTATGCAGAAAACATTAAAGTGGCCACAGCGTACATGATAATAAAAGCATGTATCCATTTATTGCACGACATAAATTAACACTTACATTCAAGTAAACGCAGTTCTGCTTGAGCTTGGAACAGAGGAGAGCTGAGTGCAGCACAGCCAGTGAACTGGCAGGCGGCTGTCATGCAAAAGATTCCAGACCCACCAAAGGGATGTGAAGACAGCAGCATCTACGGGTTCTTAGGATAAAGACAGCAGAAATTGGAATGTAAAGGGGCGTATACAATGCACAATACTTGATACACGTATAAGTAATTTTCTAGCAAAAAAAAATAACTGTTACATGTGAACAAAAAGTGCCAGAAAAAGCCTAGTCCTCAAGTGGTTAAAAATAGAGTGAGGGGGGCACTGCATGGTGATCTTTGATCTCTTTCATGTTCTTCATGTAGATTTTCATGCCTTAAAGGGGGTGCCTACCTCTCATTGACACGCTGTACACAGTGCAAAGAAAGCAACATTTAAAAAAGGTAAGTGGACAACTGTATTTTTCATTTACAGTACAAGTATTCTTTTGTGGGAATATAGTTACAAATTTAAGCCTGTTGTAAAGATGTTAGGCCAGTGCACCTCCAGTCCACTGTACCTGTGAAATGTGGAAAATCATTTGATTAATGAAGTACAATCAGCACAAAGAAGCAGAAGATATTTTAAAGCAGAACTAAAGGGGAATATTCACCTGTCCATGCCACCGGCATCTTCTTTGGGCCTCTTTGTGCCTCTTTATTACCCGGCAGGGGATGACATCACACCTGCGCATGCACAGGGGCTAGTCATCCTGGCACTCAGAGATTAGGCCAGCGCTGTAGGCTGAACTGTACATATGCAGTTCAGTTTACAGCGCCAGAGAAGAAGCAAGCGGGTAGGGGCATTTAATTGCATAAGAGACATTGCATGTCTTTTCTGCAATAAAAGCCTGCCTGCTAAAATTAAATAGTATAAATAGTACTTTACTACAAGGTAATCAATATTGACTGCAATGTTATGATAAAATGGCAAAATATTTTACTTGGCTGTAAGACTGTTAGCTTGATGAACATGTACATCTTCTCTGGCATATACACTCTGCATTCTCAATATTCTGTTCTCCATAAAAGTATAAACTAATAATAGGATTTAACAGAGAAGGGGCACTACATGCAGTGTAATTGTGCCAAGGTGCAAAATAGAGCGAGGCAGGCTGGTTTGCGACTTTAGTGATTCTGACTTTACATTTTAGGTTGAATTGCTCCACGGAGCCTGCAGCTACAGAGGTAAGTGAGGGCTTGTTTTAAAACTCATTTAGTGCTTGTTATGAATATGTAAATACTTGAATGTACACGTAAAGTGTCACTGGTTCACTTTAAAGAAAAAAAACATTCTCAGTGAAATTGACATTTTCTTTATGACTTTTAATTCTTGCTTATCATTTAATCTATTATAACGTCCACCCAATTGTTTATGTTACAGCATATAGGGTAGGAAAATGAGAGGACATCACCAGCATCATCAGGGTTTGTTGGATAAAATAGTGGTCATCCAAAAATATTTACCACTGTAAGAAAAAACTAAATACGTAGAATGAGGTGCCAGCTCTACTAGACAAAAAGTATGTTATGCTGTTCAGTTGACATTGGGCAGACTGGATGGTAATTATCACTTGTTTATGAACATAATTAATCAAACTGCTTAATTAGTACTATGTATTTAATGTTTTTTTTTTTTTTATCACCCCACTATTCATTTATTGTAATGTTGTTTTGTTATTTTGAAATAACATTAATCATTTTTATCCTGTAATAGTTTCTCTTGTCCTGGTGGCCATTTAGTTAATTTAAGAAACAAATTAACAACACCCAGAGGGCAGATGAACAGAAACAGAGATTTAGCAAATAATATTACAGACGAAGATTCTATTGAAGTGCAGGTTAACTGGTGAAAGTTTCTGTTTCTTGACATGTGTCAGAATTTCTTCCCTGGTGTGCATGTATGATTGCTAAGATTAGAAACAAGTGTTCCACATACAAATCTGATTAATAAAAAGTGTCCATTTTGGTTTTCTTCTTATATTTCCTACATGCTAATTTAAACAAATATATAAATCAGATGTTCACCACATGATTTTTTTTCTTTTACTACCCATCAAAAAGGGATTTGGGAGTTTCAACAAGTCTGCAGTAGAAATGTAGGAAATGAGTTGGAAAACATTATTAAAACATTTGGTAACACTTTAGGTTAAAAGCTTCAGCACTGTATTTGCCTTGTAGACACTCTGTAAATATCTTTGTGAGTCAAGCTGTATCATATGAGGCCACTGCTGTATTTGTGCGATGTGGGATAGATCTGTTTTCTGAATACTGACAGGGTATAACTGGACCAACCTTGTTAAAGTAAAACTAAAGGCAAACTTGTATTTAATTTTGTATTTGGATAGAGTGGTAGTGTATTCTTCATCCCCCATTAGGAAGATTTACTCTCTCCAATGGACCTGATGACCAATGTTCCTGGAAATGAAAGTGAGTGTAAATCTAAAATTTTGAGCTTTGACACTTGTTGGGCCTCAGGAGACGTTGGAGAGCAGTCTGGACCTGGCTTTTTTTTTTTCTTCTTTTTTTCTTCTTTCTTTTCTTTCCCATTTCCTCTTTTGGAAAATCCTTAATACTCATTAAAAACCCAATCCACACTGCCAAAAAAGAGAAGCCACATTAATACAACTCACACTGGGCATGTATGTTGTGTACGTCATAGTTTCTATAGTTTTCAATTATTATCCAAGCTGTGCCTCCTATTCACTGCATCCTTAGTGCTAACTGTATTAAGACTGTACTTTTTATGTAACGCTTTGTCTTGGATTGTACTTTTATTCTATCCCCTCTTTTTGTGAATTGTATAAATAAAGCATAAAAAAATGTACATGAATATCGCCACCAGCTTGCTTCCGCTGTGATTGCAC